>DWMZ01004343.1:0-11816 GCA_018249855.1 Eueides tales michaeli
ATTTTTGATAATATTAGGTTTTATAAAAATTGTATTTAATAATACTACTGAAGAAGATTCTTGTCCCATTAGTGCATTATCATGTAAGAAAATGAGTTGTTTTTTAATTTATTTCTTGTGAATGTTTCAACAGTTATAAATGATGCTATATATTTATACTGTATAGATTTACGCCACAAACGTGCATACACAGAGTATACAAGATGGCGAGCTAATGCAGAAGCAACGCAAGAATTCATTGTTAAGGTTTTAGAGGATGATTTGACTACAGCATTGCATGAAGAGCCAATTGTTGCTGTAAATATACAAACATTTACAAAGGCGCAAGACAAAATTATTGTTGACGGAGTTGTAGTTACAACAACAAACACGGAGGACAATATTGATGCATATAGAAACTATAAAAGATTTGAACCACCTACGACTTCACCTAGCAAAAGAGTCAGTGGAAATATTATCTTTGCACCAGTCAAATCAATTGCCAAAGCAATGTCGCCGATACGACCAAAAGGTAATCAACTTTATAGTAACTTTAGCTTTTTTATTTGATACTTAACTATTTTCCATATTAAACATATAGAGGCTAAATAAAGACGGTCTTTTTCGCAAATTCCAATGTTCTTCCAATTTTAGTGCATAAATAGTAATTATATTTTAAGGTATTGAAATAAAAAGTCCACAGCATTCACAGCGCGATGGAAGTATTTCACTAAGCCCACAGGTACCTAGAGTTCAAAAAATCATGGCACAATATGCACCGATAGCACCTGTTTCTTTTACGCGTCGTGACACTGTTGGACCGTTAACTCCACGTACAGTGGACATGTTTGTTAGTACTTCATACAATATTTATATAAAATATCGTAATATCTTTCTAATATACATTTAGGAGCTTCGCATTTTCCAGCTCAGTTTACTGTTGTAATACATGAAACTTTTGATCCTCTTATTGCCCTTCTTATTCTGCTTTGCACCTATGGCACAGAAAATGTTTAATAAATAATCAATCATAGAAATTGAGGAGAGAAAGACCTGTCGTGGCGCAGCGACACAAGCGTGTGACTGTAACCTACAGGACGTGGGTTCGATTCCCTCTCGAGGAAATGAAATATTTAATATTTTCTATGTAAATATTTAATGTTTCATTTTCTTTGCTCTGGTAACAAGGCAAAGCGCGGCGTTGAGTTCTGCCACTCAACACGCAACACTTCGGCTTAAATTCGGCGAAAAGTGAGTAACGGAAGTGGAACGGAGTGTCTTAACTCTAGGTTCCCAAGTTCCCTCTGCCCACCATGTCATGTGCGGGATACAGCGTGAAGCTGAGTGTAGAAATTAAAGTTAAAACATTTGAATTAATTAAAAAAATATTGATGAGGGGAGCTTTGTTCTCCTAGCAAATAATGTAGTCCAAAAATCAAATTTTGACATTTTCAAAAATTTATGTAGAAACTTTTTAAGACCCCTTTAAAAAATAATATTTTCTTCTCTTAAAACACACGACCCGACACTCTACCTAACTCGTTAATATGCATTTGGATAAAAAAAAAATATTGTTTGTACTTTTAATGACACACACCACTCAGGGACATGCTTATATTTTAAAAGTATATTCTTTGCTATATAGAGCTATATAGAGCTTTGTGCTAATCACATAAATGAGTAGTGTTAATGCTGTTGTATAAAGTGAGACTAAATTATGTTTCACATGTTTATTACATAAAACTATGTCTTTGATCTACTTACAATATTATCTTACGTATAGATATTACACAAAACAACCATGCAACCTACGCGAACATATTCCTATCCAGATGTGTTGATACCAAGCCGAACCTCTATTTCTACGGATTTTGTACCATATGAGTATAACTTAGAGTTACCCAATAGGCTGGATATAGCAAATCAGACTTTGTCATCTACAGTTAATTTGTATCAGACAAAGAAAAATTTGTATCGAACATCAATAAAAAGTTTTGTTCCAACAACAAGGACCGCCCATGAGCATTCGGAAGAGGAAATTAGAAAAAGTAATATGAAAACAATAAATCTTGCAAACGACATTATTGATAAGGAGTTGAATTTTTCATATAACGAATTATTTTATAATGAAGATGACAGTGAAAGTGAAAGTAGTACAAAAAAAGAGGAAGATAAAATATCAACTGACTATGTCGACAACGCGCACAACGACACCGAGACAGATAATTCGAGTTATGAAGATGATGTTACAAATGTTGAAAATGTAACTGAGAGTACAACTGCTATCTTAACATCTGAAATTAGTACTAACGGACGATTTCCAAAAAATACGACAAACATAAAAAGGAATTTCCTTTGCAATATTTTGAAAATACATCCTTTGACTTTTAATTCAGCGCGGACGTTACATGAGGTAATAGTTCATAACAAAAAGTAAGCATTCAATTAGCCAGACATTACGTAGCTAAGCACAGATAACAGTCATATCAGATATTTTAAAAAGTAAGATAATAATTAAATTACAGCTTTATCAGATACCATTTTGTAATGCAAATTTATAACACGCTATTAGCTTTTAAAATTATTTTAATTCAAATATATATATATATATATATATATATATATATATATATATATATATATATATATATATATATATATATATATATATATATATATATATATATATATATATATATATATATCTTCAACAGATAAATACACAATTAAAAAAATGGGCAGAAAATAGTCCTATCGCAAAAAGATTGGATATTACAAATGGAAATTTCACAGTTATGGAAAACCCTATTTATGTGATGATGGTAGATGACCCTACGAGCGGTCAAATTGTTTCAGCCAAACTAACAGTTATGATCGTAGCAGGTATTGAAATAAATCTCGGTTCTTACTATTTTAAAACAAGAAAATATATGTCTTTTTTATTGTTGAATTGTTAGGAATCCAAGGAAGCGACCACCATGCCGTAACAGCTGCAATGTATCTTTTGTACCAATTAATAGAAAGAAGTGAGGCTCATTCTGATTTGCTTACAAAATACCGGTTTTGGGTTATTCCAGTTTTTAATCCCGATGGATATGATTATTCTATGACTTTTCCACACGTAAGGGAATAATTCAATATACACGTTGAAAAGTAGCTCGATATTTATATATAAATATAATAGAGTCCTCTTTTGGCTTAAGCCTTTTACATAGTTATTATAGTTTATTTTTTATAATTTATATATATATATATATATATATATATATATATATATATATATATATATATATATATATATATATATATATATATATATATATATATAATCTGGTAAGGTTATCAAAGTCCATGTAGGTACAGACTGTGCACGTGGCCAATATACAATTCATATACTACATAATCGTTTATATCAGTGTAATTTTGTTAATAATGATCGTGGGCCAGACATAATATTGATAACTGAATCATTCTCAAAAAGATTATAAAGATATATTTATATTCACGATAAATAAATTATTAACACGTCTACAATATTAATATAATAAGTCATAGTAATTAAATAAGATTTGTAATATATTTTTTATGTGAAGCATGTCCAAACTACCATTAAAATATTTTTGGTTAAGTAAAGGAACTGATGCCTTGAAGAAGCTCTAGAACGTAGGAAATTCATTTACCTTATTATTAGCATTTTGTCAGAATTTGAAAACTTTTAATTTTCATGTCAATGTAAAAGCGCCGTGATTGGTCTAAAAATTTACGTCAATCTTGGGACTCTTGTAAGGGACGTGACTCTTGTGAAGCTTGTGAACAATTTGGTATTCGATGTACTATTCAGCCTTGTTATGGGGTCAATCTCGACCGAAACTTTGAATACCAATGGATACCTCGTGAGTGTTTTATGTATATATATATACATATATGTAGGTATAATTATGTTTCATTAACGTATTTATATTTAAACTGATCATGACGCAGAAGGGTAGTTTTTCTACCGAAAAAGAAACAGAAACATATACGTATCTGAGGTCCAAGTTATCACTAAGAATAATTATCTATTTTACCTACACAAAAATAATTCAATAGTTTAATGTAGAATTTAATATTCAAAATACAATAGTCGCTTTCGTGCCCAATAGCACTTATTAGTAGCATATTTGATTAAAACTTTGAATTAAATACTTTGAAAATATCTATAAAGAATCTTTTGCAGCAGTGAGTGCCACTCAACACGCAATGCCTTAAATTCAGCGAAAAGTGGGGAATGGAATGGAGTGTCTTAACATTAGGTTTCCAAGTTACCTACCCTGCCATGTGCGGGATACAGCGTGAAGCTGAGTAGAGTAGTGAGAATATAATAAGTAACATTTGAAGTAGTAATAAATGTAGCAGTGGAACAGCGTTAAACGGTCGTAGGATTCATTCTCGCTCGACGAAATGATTATAATTCAAATATTTTCATTTGCCCGCTCTGGTACCCAAAACGCAACTTAAGAGTTACTGCCCACTCAATATGTAAATTAAGTGGAAATGAAGAACGGAGTGTATTGGCAACAGTTCTATTGACCTATCCTGCTATATGAAAAAAGCGTAAAAATACATATTTATAATAAACATAGCGGAAGAACTACGCTCGGAGCATCCTTGCGGGTCGCTGTACGCCGGTCCGCGTCAGTTGAGCGAGGCGGAGACACATGCACTCACGCAATTTCTGCACGATCTGCGAACTCCTCTGTATACTTTTATTGCTTTTAAAGAAGGCGATGTGCTTGTAAGATTTACTATAGTTTTAATTTGATGTACATATGTAGTAGTAAAACGTAGGTCACTTAAAAAGCACGCAAGTAATATATGAAGACGTCGACAACAATTTACAAAGCGAAGGGGTATGCTGGGAATGTAGCGTTTGGCAAGGGCCTATCCCACTAGGGAGACAGCGTTAAGCTAAAAAAAATTTGGATGTTATATGAAACCTGTATAGAATTTACAAAATATAGATAAAAATGTTTTTTAGTATAATTTTATTTCATTGTAACATAATAAATGTAGCAAATAATTTAAAATTATAATCCCTTTTATATATTTCTTGTTTAGAATATGTACTTATATCCAGTGGTGATAAATACTTAGTATATTATAATTATATCTAAAAATGTATTTATTACGATTCTGTTATTTATTAGGGCATCTTGTATCCCTACTCACATACCAAGAAGAAGCGAGCTTTAGATCATATTTATGTAAGTAATATTTTTAGATTCTTTTATTATATAATGTATAATAATTAACGTAAAGTGGCGTTGGTTAAATAAGTTTAAATTGTGTTTTAATACGTGTTTTCTAAGAGGCAACGAGCTCTACGAGCCGCTGCGGCAGCTTATAGCATCAGCGGGCGCCCGTACGTTGCTGGACAAACATCCGAGTTTCTGCGTGAGTTGGTATTTGTCAATAAAAACAAAATGGATTGGAACTATATATATATCGTTTTAAATGGGAAAATATGTTTAATTAAAAAATATACGCAAGTTATAAAATTTAGAACTGTATTATTTTGCTTTATTTTACTTTTGAGTTTTGAGTTTTGACGCGTCCGTGGCTCAAGCCCAAGCATGTGACTGCAAACGCGACAGGTTGTCAGTTCGATGCACACTCGAGAAAAATAAATATTTAATGTTTTCCTTTCTCCGCTCTGGTAAATAGTATAGAGCTGCATTCAGTTCTGCCACTCAACACGCTATGTCCCAAATTCGACGGAAAGTGGAAAACGGAGTGTCTTAACACTTAAAAACATATTATGCCTGTGAATTTTCGCTTGTGAATTTATAGTCACCCTACGTTGCCATACAAGTCCGTTCTATGTCTCTGAAATTTGTTTCACGAGTACAAACCACCTAAACGTTTGGGAAGAGCCATTAAAAAATAGCGACGTTTCCAATCTGATGCACTGTTAATAACGCGGAGTATATAACGCACTTTCGACTTTCGTAATTTTAGCATTGTAGAATAGACTGACTGATATGAATTTAATACTTGCTTATGAAAAAAATATATTTAAATTATATTCAATAACTAACTCTGGTATAAAAAAATAATAATTATTAAAGTATTCGACGCTGTAGCGTTTGGCGCTCTGTCCTCTTTAAGTACCCCGCTAGGGATGCTGCATAAAGCTAAGTTAATTAATAAAGTAATAGTAATAGTTATCTATCTTGGTTCTTGAGATAATCTTGTAAATGCATGCAGCATTTACAGATTTTTTATACTTTTGCATATAGTATTACTTGAGCCACTTGAAAATAGGTATCTTATGTGATACTTTTCGAACGCTTTACGGAATTAAAATATCACAAAAGTGATTTTAATTTTAGTACACCATTTACATTATAATAACTAATAAAATATATTCAAATTATAATTCCCGTATACAGCTCTGTATGCTGGTGGTATAGAAGACTGGGTAGATGGACATTTGGGAATAGAAAATACGTATACGGTTATGATGTTCAGACCTACGGATGTTCGAAATTCTAAAATTGTTACAGAGGTAATTTACTTTGTATCTATATATAAAATAAATAATAAATAATATAATTCTAATCTATTATAAAAAGATAAATATTGCAAAAAGGTAAACATTGAATTTGTAAGCTTTTAATGTTAAATTATATATTTTTTTTTACTGTAAACTAGGTTATATTATAGACAATATATGATAAGTAACATTTTAAAATTTCAGCGAGTTGTTCACGAAGCTTATGCGGCGGTTGACACTTTACTTTTTCAAAGCGTAGAGCCCATGGGTCAGCCACAAGTAATGTTAACAAGAGCTGGGGCCCACTCGTCTAGTGTTAATGTTAAATTAGTATGCTTATTTTTACTAATTATGTACGCGTAGAAATAATAATAAATATTCTAAATATATTTTAAATGTGTGTAAAAAATGTTATCTTTTTATAACTTTATCAGAAATTATGATTTTGAATTGTAGATACCAATATGGATTTCTAATTTATGCTATTAATTCATTGTTTTGAATTTTTTTGTACGCCTTAAACAAGTCTCTTAAAAGTCTTATATCGATTAAACTTGTTTTATTTCTGTCAATAACTTAGTAAAGTTATTGACATAAATTGACTGGGATTTAAAAACTATTAACTTAGATTATTACTATTTACTTAGCTAGATTAAATTCAACTACTACGAATGTTTTTAAAGGTAGAAAAATGTGAAAGGATGTGGTTTGTGGTTAAAAGAGCTAGATAAAAATATTACATCCAATTTCATACTTTAAAAAAAATCATAATGACAATAAAGCATATCCGAGTAAATTGGAAGATATGCACTTTATTTATGATAAAAACACTAAATGAAGACTCAACGTTAGTACAGTATACTGCAGTCACCGCAGTGGATATTCGGCGACATCACACCGAACAACTACGTATTTATTGGAGTAAATAATAGTATATCTATATAGTCTCTGAAGTACAAACAGGAAGACTTTCTTGTATTGGCAGTAAAGACTATTATATATACTTACGCATTATTTTATAATTTTGATTATTTCTTTAGGTTAGGTTTATAACCTTATTCTTTTTTACAATATCTTACTTACATGAGGTAAACAATTCATTTATTTTTAAATCTGTGTTAAACAAAAACTATCACAGAAATAAATAATTAAACTAATTTTCATGACATAAGCTATATTTACAAAAAAAAAACTCTACTACAAAACTCTTCTAGATTCAAGCTACATACCGCACATGGCAGCGTAGACAGAGGGAACATGGGAGCGGGGATCGAACCCAACCTGTAGCTTACACTCACACGCTTGTGAGCAAGCCTCGATAAAAAAATACAATTATATAAAACTACTGTTACTATAACATCGAATATCAAATGTCTATTAGAAATAATAACTAAAAATACATTTTATTAGGTTTATTAAATTATACAATACAGATATTTATTTACATAAAAATGTAGTTATAATTAGTTAAAAAGTAAAAAAAAATATTTTTTTTGAATACACAGATGCTTTTTTTTAAAACATTATGATGAATTAAGAATAAAAATTAAAATATTTACATATATATTTTTGTAGTAATAATAGTAGGTAATTCAGAAAAAGTGAAAAACATTTATAAAATTATATTCTCTTTGCTCTAGTCGTATGATTACTTAATTTTTAATAATAAGGATATGAGAGTAATTATATATAAATATAAAAGTACTGTATTGTCGGATCAGGATATGTATAGAAAAAGTAAATAGAAAGACGAGAAGAAGTTTAAAAAAAACGTTGCGATATTCTTTACATATGACAGATGGAGCTAATATACTGATAACTCTAATAAAAGCTTGCTTAATAATAACAATATAATATTGTGAGTACTTTTTTAACTTCCATCTCCATTATAAAATATTAAATTTTTATACTGAAAATTACATAATCCTACCTATATTTTTTTAACGTTAAATATTTTTATCTCTTATATTGGAATGTAAATAATATTTTTTATGTTATTATCAGTCTAGTCGATAATTATTTTAGATAATATATATGAACACATCACTGCTGTTGTTTAGGGCGATAGCGTTTTAGATATTAGCTTTGATAAAAGTAATCTTCTCTTAGCATACGTACATACGTCAATATGCTGACTAATTCTTTTTAAAGTAATATTTCTTAATTTAGGTTTCTATCCATCGTAAAAATACATATATACCTTGAGTGGAGAACTCAACTCCTAGCTTCGTTTTTTTATGTTATTTATTAACACGTATGTAAGGAACGTATGTGTGTTTGTAGTAATGATAGTAGGTTATTAAGACAGAGGGACTTTTAAATCAAATAAAAACTTGTATAATAAAAAACAAAAATGTTGCAACAAATGTTGAAAGTTACTTTTAATTTTTATTCCATTAATACCTTCATAATGTTACATTATTTTTTTCTATAATATAGTACAACGATCAAAATAAAATGTCCGTAGGTTGTATGCTCCTCTCCTGAAACCAATCATCCTTCCAGTATAATCTTTCAAAAACTATTTGATGGAATAATTGATGGAAAACATAAAAAAATATGAGTTAGTAACTTCTTTACGAGGAGAACTCGAAAAAGGTGAAAGCTACGCAAAGTACAAAACAATTAAAGGGATATTTAAGGAATTATTTTAAGTAACTAACGCATTTCTTTCACAGCATATAATAAAACCTTTCAAGTGCGAGTCAGACTCGTCCACCTAGTTTCCCGTTGACCTACACTTAAGGTCAACGGGAAGTACAGCTTATAACAGTTAACAAATAACGAGGCCCAGGGTCTGACCAGCGAAACTATTGTGGTTGTAAACACTAAATAGGCTAAGCTGTAATTGTATGATAGCGTTTCACTCCCTCGTAGCAATATTGCAACACACTGACAGCTGCACATAGTACGACGGAAGCAAAGATGACGCGGTCAAAATGCTAATTCGAAACGCATGGTCGAATATAATTTAAAGAAAGATAGTAACGCAGCGGTCATCTCTTCAACCATATCGGTCATGCCCCAATCCTGGTATACAATTCCTTACCACCAAACCTAAGTAAAATTAATAATTTAATTTAATAATAGTAATTATAATATATTATTAATAGCGATAAAAAACACGCTTAAAATACATCTTAGTCTCAAATAAAAGTTTAAAATGTAACGTACGATAAAAGTAATACTTTCTTATAATAGATATAAATTGTGTATATAAATAATATTGTAATTAAAAGGGAATAATAATAATAAAACATAACAGTTAACAAATTTAACTTTCTTATTGGACAAATTTGTATGAAATGAACTACAATTAAAGGTTAAGTTCTCACTTGCTAAATTTCATATAAGTAACTAGGTCTACAGGACACATTCTGCAGGATTCATTACGCTGTAAATAAAGTTGACAAACTTAAGTTAGTGGATATATGTACTTACCTTGTATGAAATAAACTACTCATATAAGTTTGTAATTATTTTTTTCTGTATTGTAAGTTCTCACGTCGTGTCATGTTATGTGATGTGACCCTACGGTCTCGGGAGTACTTTAAATTGGTCTTGATAACGCGGCAAAAAAAAAGGCTGAAAATTAGGTTTAAATGTTTGATTTATGAATGCCTTAAAATATTTAATATTTTCAAAATGAATATAAAATATCTTCATTTCTTCGCACTGGTAACAAAGGAAAGCGCGTGGCGTCGAGTTCCGCCACTCAAAACGCAGTGCCTCGAATTCGGTGCAAAGTAAATAAAGGAAATTAATATGAATAACAATCACACATAATTAACATAGTTTATTACGAATTACACAAATAATACATTTTTAATACCGTATTAAGCGAGAGTCTTGCTTGTATTTTTGTTTATTATAATGATGGAGCAGAGGAAGACAGTGGTCGAGTTAACTTTTTAAGAACTGCAATACTAATAAATGTAATACAATGAAAGACTCATACTCAATACAATATCAAAATAATATATTAATTCCAAGTCTTTAATGGCCCGATCTAATAAGATTTCGATGTTATAAGATCGTGCCATTAAAGGTTTTCTAATAAAGAAAAAAAAATAGTGGTGATACATATTGTGCATCAAAGTAAGCTTTAACCAATATTACAGTATTAAATCTTGATTATCATCGTGGAAGTTTGCTATGACATGTCCCGGAATACTGGTGTATCAAGTATGGTGCGCTTAAGGAGCTGAAAAACTTCGCTTACAAAACACACGAAATACAACTGCGGAGTGAGTACCGTGCCTTTATTTAACATATCGACTGCTTTGCAGTAATGCGATCAAATCAACGACCTGTATTGATCAAATATAATGCAATCTTAATTAAACACACTTAACAAGTACCTTTAGAAATACCACACACAAGTGAACCGGATTGTTCAATGACGACTGTCACAACCGCGATCTATTCAGAATTCACGGCGTAAGGGGAGATAGTGCTCTGGTGCGTTCCTCCTTTTATTACAATAAACAACGTATATATTACGCGCGTTATTGTCTATAATAAAGCTTTGAGTTATTTAAACGTAAGGTTTTCGACATTTTTGTTACTACAATACCCTCTGATAGCAAATATTATATTAGAAACATTTTTTTTGATGGCTTAATATAAAAATTCGAGTAATTATATATTTTTTTACTTTCTTAACACTGTTAAATTTAAATCTTTAAAATAAGTAATTTTTATATAAGTACCCACTTCACACTTCAGTTCAATACTTTCAAATTCAAAATTTAAATTCAAAATATTCTTCATTCAGACTTTAGCAAGCACTTTTGAATCGTCACGAACATAAAATTACAACCGGCTCCGAATGCGGTTCTGCTGAGAAGAGCCGGCAAGAAACTCAACAGTTGCTCTTTTCAATATTGAAAAGTATTACAATTTCATTGTTTAATACAATGGTGACACATCCTGCATGAAATTCAAATGACCTTAATTAAATACATTTTTATCATTCAAATATTCTTGGACAGGACGACAAATTCAAAATACACTGCGGAAAATTTCCGCGTGTTGAGTCGCGTACTCAACTGGTTACCAAAAAATAAAAATACTAATTCCTTTAGTGGAATCGAATCCATAAGATCTCACGTACCAACCACGACAGGCTTCAATAGTTAAATTTGTATATAAAAATATTCTAATAGACGACTATTAAATACTACGTTTACTTATTTTGTTTATTGATTTTACTATCAGCTAAGGATAATATCACATCTATGTATTTTAAAAATTCTTTGTAATCAAGATAGATATTGGCGGATATCAAATGAGTAGACTA
>DWMZ01004344.1:0-11815 GCA_018249855.1 Eueides tales michaeli
ACACGAAATGCCTCGAATACGGCGGAAAGTGGGGTACGGAAGTGGAACGGAGTGTCTTACCACTAGGTTTCCGGGTTCCCTCTGCCTACCCTGCCTTGTGCGGGATACAGCGTGAAGCTAAAAAAAAAATAAGCGCTCATTATTTATGGTTACTGATAAGGTGATTGGTTTATAGTTACTAATAAGGTAATTGAGATTGACAGAGTAAACTTGTAATCATATTTTTTACTTATATACTATAGTCTGTTTATGATATGAGATATAATTTCATTTTGTAAGCTTATATTATTGTTTACGTTATTAACAAATATATTTTTAATCTTGAGTCATTTAACATGCGATAAAAAGTGGTTAGGAAAGACTGAAGAACTTACTTAGCTTCACGCTGTATTCCTAGCGGGTAGGCAGAGAGAACGGATACGGTCTCGGCATACTTCTTTCGTCTGGTCAACTGTCATCAGCCACTTCATACATGCCCTCCGTGGGGCCCTCATACTTTTTACCCTATTCCAGTATCGGAGATACTATATTTTCGAAGATCTACTGAGGTCCCTCCCTCCATCTCTTACCACACACTTTTCGTTCATACATCTAAAAACCAAATATTGTAATAAAATTATTCTGGATGATTAATAAAATTATTAATCACCTAGTGTAGTCTGTAATTCTTTTTTTTTAAATTTTATCTACATACAGAGTTACTACCTACTGTTAAATATTTAAACATTTTATATATTTTCTTATCATGTTAGTGATTTTATTATTATCGTATTTTTATTATAAATAGAATAATAAATGTATGTTTTTACTGATTATGGCCATATTAAGGGGCTAATGTAATTAAATCAAAACTTATTTAAAAAAAAAACATTCTATAGTTGTTACTGTAGATGTATCCTTATCATCACTCTCACTTGACCTATTTTTGTATTCGACCATTAATCGATTGTCCCGTTTGTCAGTGGATAGCTATTAGGCTGTTTGGATCGTAAACTTTGGAAGGTCAGGCTATCATAATATACTAGCTCTAAAAATTGATTTCCGTCTAATTTTCTGAGATATTGCGTCGAGAAACTCTCGGAATTTAACGCTGCATATTGTCCATCCGGAACGCGAAAATGATTTTTTAAATATTATCTATTTAGTAATTAAAGCTTATCGCCTATCGTCGGCTTAGCGTGTAAATATACTAACAGCCTATGAAGCAAATTCTCAGGAGAGACAAAAAAACTAATAAATACTTAATTTAAAAAACTACGAGTATACGTGTAGTATCAAGTACTGTTATATGGAAAATTTATTTGTATTCTCTAATACAAAGATTGATTTAATACTTTTTAAATTTTAAATAATATTTTCGAAGTATGAATACATAATATCACCAAACGGATTACGTAGCACACCTACACTTAAAGCCGAAAATATTATGTCACTGAGATTATACTAATCTCTTACTGATATAAGGAAATGAAGATCAAAAATTTATATCCTTATTATGTTTGAAATATAAGGTTAATTAATAATCTCTAGTATAGACAAAACAAAGTGTAACGTAAAAGCCATTGCCACAACAATTATGGTGTAGCAAAACATTTTAATTGAAAAAAAAAAATACTTTTTGCATCTTTTTTTATTATGCTATAAAAGGAAGCAAAATCAGTTGTATATTAAGCAATGAAGTCTATTGCTTAATATAGTCCAGTTTTCACTATTATATAAAGTAATTCAATAGGAAGGTTTATATGTATACTACTTACATATTAAATTAATATCGTTAATATACAATTTTTTATAGAAAAGACAAAGCAAACGAGCGTACGTGTCATCTGATAATTTTATAATGAGATGTTCCAAATATATACATATATTTGCGTACTTACGAGCGAAGTTGCGAGCGAAACATTATTATTATATTTAAAATATACAAGAATAACTAAATGGTTAACAAACAAACTTCTAGTACCACCGACCTTGTCCTAGGACCGACAATACTGATGTTGTTATCTTGATTGACGATTAAAAACTGTTTGTATATACCTCATTGTGTCAATAATGCTTACCTTTATATTAAATTCTTAATTTATTAATCTACTCTTTTATACAAAAATATTTTAACAGTTTATTAACTTGAGGCTCGTGGAACAGGATCAAAAGCGTGCGGCTGTAAGAACAACAGGTTGTGGGTTCGATCTCTACTCGAGGAAATGAAATATTTAATATTGCCATTTCTTTGTTCTGAAACATGGCTAAGCGGCAAGTTGAGTTCCACCAAAACACGCAATGCTCCTAGAATCGGGCTGAAAGTGAAGAACAGAAGTGTCTTAACACTAGGGCCCAGGTTCAGGTTCCCTCTGCCTACTCCGCTATGTGAGGGATACAATGTAAAATTAAAAAAATATATATATTAATAATATTATTCATTAAAGCAGTGAGATCTTTATGTTTTTTTTTGTACGGTGTCGTGGTGGAATTTAACACCGCAACTTTTGTCATCGGTATTGGAAAAAAGAAAAAAATCTCTCGAGCCAACATGTCTATAGACATTTATTGTTACGCATCCATTAGATTATTACTTATTGAATTAATTATATATGGTATGCATGTATTACGATAAAATAATCGAACGGTTATAGTTTTTCCTTGTACTTCCCGGTGAGTCATCAATGACGTCGAACTATTATTGTGAAAGAGGAAAATGTTACTTATATAGAGCTCGGCTGTTTCATTGCCAAATGGTTTATAAATTGTTTCTGTATCAGATTTTTATAGATTTCACGTAAACAAACTGACTCTATATGTCATTGTGATAAAAAATATGTCATTTTTATCTTTGATTTTGTGACATGTCGTGGCGCAGCAGCACAAGCGTGAGACACCGATAGGTCGTGGGTTCGATTCCCACTCGAAGAAATGAAATATTTAATATTTTTAATTGAAATATTTAAGTTGAGTTCCGCCACTCAACACGCAATGCCACAAATTATGCGGAAAGTGGGGAACGTAAGTGGAAGTGCCTTAACACTAGGTTCCCAAGTTCCCTCTGCTTACACTGCATGTGCAGGATACAGCGTGACGCTGAGTGATTAAGATAGTATCTTTGATTTTCGCGCTTGTTACATATTTTAAATGTATGTCATTTTCATTTTAAGGGGATTAATCACGTATACTAAATTTATACATTTTTGGAAACCCGACGTTTCGGACCCTACAGTCGTCCGTGGTCGTCCACGGGGAGACGAGTATTGTTAATCCGGCCAAAATTGTTTTATTTAAAATGTGTGATTTCTGTTGCCGAAGGTTGATTAAAATTATTTTATTCGTATATTATATTAAATATTATATTGGTCTCTTAGAATGTCATAAAATATAGTATCCCCTACTAGCCCGGGATGCTAAATTTGCAGTGTCCAAAGCGTCATGGGGACTTACAGAATTGTGAAGATTAAGTGCTAAAACGAAAAATAGTTAAAGTTTTCCATTTTTGTGGGCAAGAAAGCTTGTACAAATTTTAAAAATGTAAAAAAAATAGTCACATGGAAATACTTGAACGCGTCAGATACCTATTTATTATGTATACGCGCCAAATCTTTCTGATAACTGAGTGATATTAATCTGACGAGTACTTAATTAGTGGGGGGCGGCCGTAAAAAACAGTAAAAAAAAAGAAAAAAAGTTATTTGAGCATGTTAGATATTCAGAAGGAACGTTCAGTAAACTCAAAAAAGTGTCCTATTCGAATGACTGACGATTTGGACGTGGTCAAAAGTCATGGCATATGAAAAATTTGGCCAAGGCCAAAAATTTGGCCTTGAAATACTCGAGCGCGTCAGATATTTATACAGGCAGTTCAACTTGATGTCCTAATCGTCCTAAATGATAATCTGTGTGGAGGAATATCGATAAAGTGACAATTGAAAAAAAATGTTTTTTTTTTATAATCATGTATTTATGTAAAAATATACAGAAAAAGTATTAAAAATAAGTACTTTAATCTTCATTCTCACTGGACACGTATTCGACATTGGTTTCCACATGGTCAATTTCTTCACCATCTTGTGTATCTGTAAGCAGAATCGAGGAAAGTGACGATAGTGACATTGACGTGGAATGTCAAAGTCACACGAATTTTACCACCCGCTGTGGTACGCTATGAACGTTGTTTTGACAATCCAGAAAACGATCTATAAGAATACGTTATTATTCTGACCAGCTTATATTGTATTATGGCAACAGAAAGTAGTGGTAGTGCGCGCATAGTGCGAGAGAGTGCAAAATAGAGAAAGAGAAGGAAAGACAGATGCGGAGTGAGAAATATATAGTTCTCAGCAACTGTATGCTCTACATTTTATTTATGGTTTAGCTACATCACCCCATGAAAATCAGATTATATTTTTTCCGTTATCCTTAATAGATTTCCTTCAAAGTAAAAAAAAAATAATCGAATATTTTGAGTATTTTTTTTATATCTTTGTGACTCGCCTATTTCCTTATACCACGCTTAAATCGTCAGATTACTGAAATCTACGGTGTTTTGCATGTGCTTAACTTACCTTGGCTTCGTCTGACGCGCACGAGTTTTTCTGAGGATAAAGTTTTTTTTACTAGTCTGACAATCTTGCCCTCATCGCAAGCCCTTATATTAAAGGTATATATGGTAATGGTACATTACAGGGTACAACCTTTCTTCCCATATAATTTTCTAACGCGCTCTAGTACACGGAAGATTAGCCGCTTGGGCTCCCCTACTATTATAAAAGAGATTAAAGGCTAATGTAACTTATTGAATTTCCTCTTGATATTCGATGCTACTTGCCAGCATTGTGAATGAAAGAAGCACCTACTATGAATAATTTATGACAACGTTCTCTGAAACGGTACTTGCTTAGCGTATTAAAGATGTCAAATGAGGAATTTGGATAAAATGAAAAGTATATACTATAAGTTTTTTTTGTTTCTTATGTGACAAATATATTTTATTAACAATTGCTTGTTATGTTCTCTTCCACTCTTCATTTTGCGTACATCCAAGTAGTAAACGATCTAAGTAGTAACTGATTTAGTGAGTAGTGACCTCACTACGTTATGCTTAATAATGTTTTTTTATAGTTTATTCTCATATAAATTATAATGTAAATAAATCATTTGTTATTACAATATATCACACAATATCTTAAATTAGGTTCAAAATGGTGGAAAATTACACTAAATTTTGTAGGTTATTTATAAATAGTGGTACATATTATACGACTACATATATATGACTAACTCACATAATTATATCAACATAGATATGTCATACACCATGACAGACAAGTGTTGTTTTATGTATATATTCTAGTAGCTAAATATTCTATATGCATAGGCATTAGTAATCAACTAAGTGCTTTCAACTTTACGGGTCGTTACGCATAAAGAAGTTTGTTAGCGCTGAATACTTAGCTTCAATTTCATCTTCTGTTTAATTATGATTAAGTGATAATAGCAGTCGTGACGTAGAGACATAATCGTGAGACTGTAATGACGTGTAACTGTAATGAGACGCGTGTTGGGCTGTAGGTTCGATCTATACTCGAGGAAGTGAAATATTTCATTTAACAACGCGAAACGCGGCGTTGAGTTACACCACTCAACACGCAATGTCTTGAGTTCAGAGGAAAGTGGGAAACGGAAGTGTCTTAATAGGAACGTAGTGTCTTATCACTAGGTTCTCGAGTCCCCTTTGCCTATCCTGCCATGTTTGGATTTCCAAGGTTTCTCTGCCTATCCTGCCTTAAAAATGTTCTCTATATCTATCCAAGGTGCAAAGCTAATAACTATTATTGTGTTCAACACTTGTTTGTTTTGTTTTCAGTGTACGGAACTCTCCTTGAGGATGACTTGCGCGGTGACACCTCCGGCAACTTTAAGAGACTGATGACTTCACTATGCATGGTACGATATTATTCATTGATATTAATAATGTGAATTTATTTATGATTAATGCTTTATTTGCTTGGAAATATTTTTAATTACCTTTATGTTAATTTTGTAATACTTAATTTTCGCCGTTGTTGATCAGTCGCGATATACACTCTTGACTCTTTTACTCGAAAGTTGTGGTTTCAACCATACTTAATAAACTATATGAAATAATAATGTTTTTTTTTTCGTCAGTACAAACGTTTTTAATGAGCGTAGTAACGCGGAGTGCCTGTTGCTCCGTGCGAAACAGCGTTAAGTTAAAAAAAAGTTTCTTTTTAAATTATCGTTGTAGTAATTGTAGTTAATTAAAGAAGATTGTCATTAATTAATATAAACAGTCAGAATTGCATTTCTTGCATGACTTGACTTTATTGAATCAAACTATTGCATTTATATTATTTTTCAATGATGTCCAGTCAAATAACAAGTATGTTGCTTTTTCAGGGCAACCGGTCTGAAGACTTCCACGTGGACCAGGAGAGGGCTAGGGAGGACGCTCGAAGCCTATTGCAAGCTGGTATGCTATTTTTATCTTCATTGAGTAAAATATGTAACGAGTATTTTCTTAAACTGCTTTGTTCGAAATTAACTAGAACTGTAAAAAAAATACAATAAATTGAACAAGGCAAAGCGCGGCGTTGAGTTACGCCACTCAACATGCAATGCCTCAAGTTTTAAATTTCTAAGTGAAAATGCTGAACATGTATATTAGGTCTTAAAAAAGTTATTCTATGTTTAATACATCTCCTGCAAACAATTTACCCTTAGACTGGTAAAATAAAACGGTATAGGAATCCTAGGTTTCGCTAACAATGGTTGTACCTTTTTTCTCTGTTTACCCCATTAAATGTTTGAAATGCGTACAGATAAAAAATATACTAATAATATCTATATAGATTACACATTTTTTTAAATAATTAATTGATTTCTATGAAAATGTGATTGTTAACTTCATTCATAGTTTCTATTGAGATTGAACTTGTCTAAGGTGTTTGTTAATAAGTTATTCTATTGTGCTCTGTATAATTTTCCAGGTGAACTACGTCTAGGGACGGACGAGTCTGTATTCAATGCGGTGCTATGTTCTCGTTCATTCCCACAATTAGCAGCCATATTCCAGGAGTATCACTTCCTTACCGGTCATGATATTGATGACGCCATCAAGTCTGAGTTTTCTGGTGATCTGGAGAAAGCTATGCGTGCTATTGGTAAGAATTTTTTTGTCTTAGAAAGAAAGTAGATTTATTTATCAGATTTTTATATCTGTACATACATTTAATTTAGGTACGATTATATATTTACATTTATTGCTTTGTATTTTCCATTAAAAGAACAAAAAAAATGTAAATATGTTATTGCATTTTTTTTATTGTTTACTGTATTACAATTAATCTAAGATTATTTTGTTAAGTCTAAACATCTTATTTAAAAAAAAACGTAATATTCAAAGCAAACAGTACTTATTACTATAAAACTACGTAAAAAATCCCTTTTTAAAAACATAACTTAAAATAACTTTTACTAAGTTTAAAATGTTAATCCACACTTAGAAATGCAAAATAATTATTTAGAAAACGTACAAATAAATTTGAACGTAGCGGGATTTGAACCCCGGTTTTTTTAAACAAGTATTTTTAAAATAACTTATCATTTACAGTGAAAGTGGTACGCAACAAGCCATTGTTCTTCGCGGAACGCCTCCACAAATCTATGAAGGGCTTGGGCACGAACGATCGCCAGTTGATACGCATAATGGTCACACGGTGTGAGGTCGACCTCGGGGACATAGCCGACATGTTCCAATCTAAATATGGGGAATCATTGCAGAGCTGGATTGAGGTATGTTTATTTTGTAATTCATTTCATTCATAATTTAATTAATAGTATCTTTGATTTTCGCGATTGTTACACATTTTAAATGAAACACTTTTAAACGGATTACTCGCGTATATTGAGTTTTAAACATTTTTGGAAACCCGACGTTTCGAACACTTTACAGTAGTCCGTGGTCAGACGAATGCCACCTCAGTCTACCCGTGACCACGGGCTACTGTAAAGTGTTCGAAACGTCGGGTTTCCAAAAATGTTTAAAATTCAATATACGCGATTAATCCGTTTAAAAGTGTTTCATTTAAAACATAATTTAATTTTTTTTAAGGCGCACTAGTTCTAGTGCACTAGGTAAAGTAAGGTTGGATAAGATTTACTATATAGAATACAAGATTATTTTACACCTCACTACTTCTAGTGCACTAGATTTGGTCACCACAAATACGGCATTTCAGTTAGCCTTAGTTAATGATTATAATGGTTACTCAATGTGAGGTCGATCTCAAGGATATAGTCGACATTTTTCAATCTAAATATAGATAATCTTAGAGCTGGATAAAGATAGGATTACTTGAAATGTATGTATTTTAAAACTAGATTAGTTATAGTGCACTAGGTTAGATAAGGTTTGGTAAGTACTAAATTTATAAACGTGTAAAAATTTGGACAAAGCAGGATTTGAACCTGCGCCTCTTGAAAACCGTTCAAGCGCTCTGACCACAAAGTCATCCTTAGCTGATGCTTGGCTTAGTGATCAGAGCGCTTGAACGGTTTTCAAGAGGCGCAGGTTCAAATCCTGTTTCGACCAAATTTTTATACGTTTTTAAATTTCGTATTTTTCTTTCCTAAGTGTGGAATAACACTTTAAAAATAGTAAAAAGGTTTGGTAAGATTTACTATAACATTTAAATGAGCACAAGATTATTTCACACCACACTATTTCTAGTGCACTAGGTTTGGTTACTACAAATGGGGCCTTTTAGTTGAGCTTCAGTTAGTGATTATAATGGTTACTTAATGTGAGATCGATCTCAAGGACATAGCTGACATTTTTCTATCTAAATATGGAGAATCTTTGCAGAGTTGATTTTTTTAATAATCTATGTATTTTGAAACCACTACCACAAGCTCCAGTGCACTATTATATGTTAGATTAGGTTAGCTCTATACGATTAAACTTGTACAGTTAGACTGGGGCCTACTATAGAATTCAAATGAACATAATATTATTTCACACCACACTACTTCTAGTGCTCTAGATTTGGTCACTACAAATAGGAACTTTCAGTTGAGCCGTAGGGAATGATTATAAGGATTACTTTATGCGGACTTCATTCACATTTCGGGAATCTCTTATCTAAAAATAGACTTCAATGTTAGATATCGGAATATCATCTACATTAGTGAATTTGTGTTTAGTGACATTAGTGACGGAGTGTCTTAACACTAGGATCCCAAGTTCCCTCTGCCTCCCCAGCCAGGATACATCTTGAAGCTGACCTATATTCCTATACTATACTCAAACAATATACTCATGATTTAAAAACATCACACTACTACTTTAAGTGCATTAGGTTATGTTAATTCAAAAAGAATGTTTCAGCTTACAATGTGTGTAACCTAAAAATAAATCTACTTTGCGGTTTAAGCTGACATAAATATGTAAAGAAAAAGTATGGTTGACAAAAATGAATTGAATTTTTAGAAAAAAATCGCAACCAAAAAAAAAATAAAATTTTGTCAAGTTAAATAAAATAAAAAATATTATCCTGTGGTAGTACCTTGATGGATTTCATTTTCTTTCATTCGGAAAATTAATTATATTTACATTCTCTCTGTCTGATAACCAAAGTGTGGTGTGAGAAATGATCGGAAAGTTTTAAACGGAGTGTCTTAACCAGTTATTCCATCGTCTCTGCCCTACTACGTGGGGCAATTATATAAAATTATATTTTTTATATAAAATTTAAAATTATAATTCTATGAAATAATTATTTTCTTATAATAATTATAATTCTTGACAGAGGATAATTACTGTACATTTTTTTTGATTATGTATTCACACCTACGCTTATTCATTATATAAATTTATTATTGTTATTCCACGACCATAAATACTAACATTTTAAATTTCGTTTCAGGACGATTGTTCCGGATACTACAAGAAGTGCCTTCTGGGTTTACTCGGCCTTTATTAGGCTGAAATAAAAAAAAAACGAAAATTATATTGAATCTGTTGATGTTTTTGCCACCGTCAATCTCTTTAAGATCTTATTTACACTATTAATAGCTTTTTTATGTAAAACATTTTTTCATAATAGTTTTTAATTAAAAATTAAAACAATTTTTGTCTTCTGACATTCTTTGGGAATATTTTTTTATAAGAAAATAATAATAGTACTTTTAGATTTTAGCTTGCTCAGTTAGCACTCTTGATTATGCTTTATGTTTCTTAATTTCATCTATAATGTATTTATAGATTTAAATATATTTTTATTATTTTTTAAATAATAAATATATTTTTACTACGGTTACTGTCGATTATTTATAGAATTATGTCAAATGCTAAAGTTTTTATAATCTGTGTTAGTTTGATTCTGGTCTTAATTTCGAAAGTTTAAAAATAAAACAGACAAAATGTTGGAAATAAAGTGAATTATAAAAAAATATATGATAAAAAATAGATTTAATGGTTAATATGATGTTTTTGAGAAAACAACTAAACTGTGTAATACATAATAAATTATCTATGATATATAATGTTCAATACTATTATATTGCTGTTGTTTAAAGTGCCTTTAGACTCATATAAATATTTAGCTTTTTGCCTTAAATTTAAAATTTTTACTTTACTTTTGAATAATTATGACAGTGCACTGATATTGATATATATATATATATATATATATATATATATATATATATATATATATATATATATATATATATATTTATATATATATATATCAAATTAGAATCTCGTAGTCTTTTAATGTTTCATTCTGTTAAAATGACTATAAATATATGTCACAAATCCATAAATAATTTATAAAGTACAATTTTTAAACCATTTTTAATGTAATTAAATCGTGATTTTTGACACTTACTTATATTGTAGACACTAAGCACTAATCTTATTGAATGAAAATGTTAAAAATATATATGAAAGAACGTTATTGAACTCTATACATTCAAATGAAAGAAGATCTGTAATAGAATTTATAAGAATGTAAAACAAAGAATGTATGAAAAAAAAATCTGCAATTTTTACACTTCATACTCTTAAAAATCTACGTATTTATGAACCCACAACCGCAATTATAAATATTTTCATGTCTCAAGCATATTACAGAATCTTAAAACGTTAAGAAATATCTGTAAGATATGTTTGTATGGAAATATATATTGTTATACTTCTTTTGTTTTAATGTAAACTTATATATAAGAAGGGACTATATATTGTGCATAATTACTGCCCCAATAAATATTAAGAAGTCGTATTAGAGTACTCTAATTGCGTAAAATCTGTTCGCCAATATTACCGAATGTGTATTAAGACTTAAAAAAGAATTAATTAAAAAAAATTCAAATTATAAAGAGAGATTTACTTTAAAAAAAAATGTTATGTATATGTGGCATATTAAATGTTCATGTGTGTAATGTACAGTGTGGCTTCTTGAATGTATTTTTTTTTATTAAATATTGTTATCTCGAATAAATAATCTACTTTTTTATTGTATTTTTAGGAAAGAGACTTCAAAAGTCAAAAATGTTAATTTGTGCCTTCAATTTTATGTAAATTGTTAAAATTCAATAATTTTTAATTATCACAAATTTTACTAGCGCTTAAGTACGTTTAAAAATTATATATTTTTTACTTATTAAATTACTGTTAATGGCTTGCAGGTTTTTTATTATAATATTATTTTTTACATCACATATTGAATTAAATCTATGTAAGGTCTCTATACTTTGTTTCACGCAACTACGTCAATAATTTTCATACTAAGTTAATTTCATATTT
>DWMZ01004345.1:0-11815 GCA_018249855.1 Eueides tales michaeli
AGACACTCCGTTCCACTTCCGTTCGCCACTTTTCGCCGAAATTGAGGCATTGCGTGTGATTTTAAATAACATGTATTATAATTATATAATAAATATTACTCATAATTATTATAATAAATATTGTTATTATAATCAGGATACTTATTAGGCTTTTGCTTTTATTTAAATTTACATATATGTATATTAAAATATACGCGAATCCACCCGCATCATTTATTAATTTTAGCCGTTTTCATATTTTGATAACATAATCACTTTTTAAGACAATATCTATACATAAAAAAATATAATTTTAGCCATATTAATAAAAAAATTGTAGCAATTTTGTTGAATTTAAAATTTAAAATTGATGTATTTTTTTTATGTTTTAACCGATTTAAATAAATCAAACACTAAATGTCTAGAAAAGGTCAAAGGTGAATGTTCAGAGAAGGCCAAAATATAATAGTGAAAACAGCCTTTATATCTGGTTAGCCGTTTCAGAGATTAGCGCGTACTAACGAACAGACAAACAGTCAAAAATTACTATTTTGGGACATTATACATTATAAAATTTCAAGTTTAACAAACAGAAAAACTACTTATAGTATTTATTTCTTTTAATTTCATGCTATATGCCGCATATAAGAGGGTAAACAGAGGCGACCCACTATCGGCGTGTTGAATGGCGGAATTCAACGCCGCGCTTCGCCTTGTTACCAGCGAAGAAATGAAAATATCATTTTTATTTTTATTTTTGTGTGGGTATCGAACCAACAACTTGTTGCGTTTACAGTACGTTTGCGTGTCTTTTGTAATTATAATAATTGTCCACAATAGTAACTATCAATACAAATTCCAGTTAATGAGAAGCACACTATTGGGATACATAAAATGTAACTGCCGATGGAGGCGTCTAAATTGTCCGTGACGTCACGTCATCGATCTCACAGTCACTCCTACGGTTAATTGGCATTCAATGAACACCGTAGAAACACTTGATGTAGCATATAATGGAACTACTGCCTTGTTACTGTTCTAAAGCTGGAGTAAAATTATTCACTCACTCAGCTTCACGCTTTATCCCGCAGATGGCAGGGTACACAGAGGGAACTTGGGAACCTAGTGTTAAGTCGTTCTGTTCCCCACTTTCCGACGAATTTGAGGCTTTGCTTGCTAATTAAGTGGGGGTCTCCATGCCGCTTTTTGCCTAGTTACTAAGGCGAAGAAATGAAAATATTTTTACTACTTTTAAAGTGTTATTCCACACTTAGGAAATAAAAATACTAAATTTAAAAACGTATAAAAATTTGAACGAAGCAGGATTTGAACCCGCGCCTCTTGGAATCTTGGACGGATTCCAAGAGGCTCAGGTTCAAATCCTGCTTCGTTCAAATTTTATACGTTTTTAAATTTAATAATAAATATTTATTGAAAATATGGAACATTTCATTTCCTCGAGTGGGGATCGAACCCATAACGTATACAGGCACTTGCTTGTGCCACTGCGCCACGACAGGGCTCGAAGAAAAGAATTATTGTTTTAGTTAGTTTATTAAATTCTTAGGTCTGTTGAGGCGTAGGAGTGTAATTGTACGACCTTAAACGTGATAGATTGTGGGCTCGATCTCCGCTCGAGGAAATTAAATATTAAATAGTTTAATTTCGTCGCTCTCAGTTTATTTCTCAATTCAGTTCTGCCGATCACGCAATTTGGAATGTTATCATGAAAATGAGACAACTGGGCTCTCAAGTTCTTTCTGCCTGCCATGCCATGGGAGGGTTATAGCGTGAAACTAAAAAAAATATTGTTGAGTATAATGATACGATTTGCAAGGATTGTATACTTAGTTGAGTAAATTTGTAAGTAGCAATTGATGACAATTTATAAAATGCATTGCATGTTTTTTTCAATAATATTTGACGAGCTATTTTTTGTTACATTTTTTAATGTACCCAATGTCTTCTAAAGTTCCTCTGGGCACTATCATTTCTATTTTATTATATTTGAAATACTTATTTTTTTACACACGCTTTTTCCCGCATAGCACGGTATAAAGGAGTGTTAAATACTCCGTTCCTTATTTTCCGCTCACTTTTTAAAATATTGCATGCTAAGTGGTAGAACTCTCCGGGTGGAAATTGAATCCACTACTTCCATTTCGAGACGGTGAGCCACAACGGCTTTTATACGAATATTTAAATGAAAATGTAAATAAACAAATGCTTATGTTACACGATTAGAGCTGAATCATTGAACCGATACATACTGAGATAATTTACATACCATAAAGACTGTTTAGAAATTCAAAGGTAAATTTAACCATGGAAAGAAATAATTTTAAAACTGAAGTTTTTGAAGTTGCGCTCTTAATAATTCTGAACATTGCTGATTAAATGGTTACTTTGTGAATGGTCGCAGGTTCGTTTCACATTAATGGACATTAAATATTATATAGTCTCATTTTTTGTTCTGGTATAGAGGCAAAGCGCGGTGTTGATTTTCGCACGCAGTGTCTCAAAGCGAGGAAGCAAGGAAAAGGTAAAAGTATTTGTTATAGATAATTTGATCAAAATTTTTGATTCTTTTCACGGTCATCTATTATTTTCTAATAGTGAATCCAAAATATACTCCTTTCGTAAACCCTAATTGGGGCCCGTCGTGGCGCAGCGGCGGCAAGTGTGTGACTGTAAACGCGACAGGTGGTGGGTTCAATCTCCATTCAGGGAAATGAATTATTTAATATTTTTAAATTAAATATTCGATGTTTTAATATCTTCGCTCTGATAAACAAGGCAGAGTGCGGCGTTGAGCTTCACCCCTCAACACGCAATGCCAATTTTGGCGGAAAATCGGCATCGGAACTGAATGTCTTAACACCAGGTTCCTAAGTTCCCTCTGCCTACCTTGCTTTGTGTGGGATACACCGTGAAGCTGAGAGTGAAATATAAACCATTATATATTTTGAATTGTAAGCTAATTTTTAATAAAAAAGGAAAAGGTTGAAATTAAAACAACGTTTATGAGAAATCATCCCGTAATATTACACGTACATAGAGAAATGCTCAGTTTACTTTGCCACTTCGCTCGCACTAAAAGATAGCGAATCTTTTGTCATGTTTGTTTTACAGCAAGTATAAATTTTATATGCTCTTGTCTGCAAAGTGCCTTCATAATAAACT
Source organism: Eueides tales michaeli (assembly GCA_018249855.1). Classification (NCBI taxonomy): domain Eukaryota; kingdom Metazoa; phylum Arthropoda; class Insecta; order Lepidoptera; family Nymphalidae; genus Eueides; species Eueides tales. Next base: position 3,163 of record DWMZ01004345.1, read on the forward strand.
TGAGGTATTAAACGTTCTTGTTTAAATTGTGTTTGAAAATGCTTTTTAATTTTATTATAAGTGTGCTGTAGTAGAATAAAATGAATTATTTCACTGTAAAGGTTGTAAGTTTGTTTCTCGATTTATTTACTGTAAACTTACATATATATTAAATAAATAATCTAAGAATACATTCAAATAAAATTAAAAAAGTCCTTACAAAAGTTATAGAGAATTTCATTTCAATCAATATGAAATGCCTTAAAGTCTGCGGAAAGTCAAAAACACTCAGTCCCGTTAAGACTATTCGTCTTAACGGGACTGAGTGTCCTAATACCAGGTTACCTAGGTGTCTGCCTTCCCTCCCATGTGCGGGATACAGCGTGAAGTTGATAAAAAAAAAGACGAATTTCATATTATTCATAACAACGTACTAAAATAAGCTCCACGTGGCGACCTTGTTTGTAAACAACCAAAACAGAGTGAAACATAATTTCAACGGCATTGGAAATTTACAAACATTTTATAAATGCCGGTTAGAGCTTTTGGATAATTGGGCTGTGAAAATCAATAAAAATGTTGTCATATGCACAATTTTATTTAGATGTCTTACTTTTTTTTTTAGCTTCACGCTGAATCCCTAAAACTTGCAGCAAGAGCAGAGGGAGCCCGGGAACATAGTGTTAAGACGCTCCATTCCACTTCCATTCCCCACTTTCTGCTGAATTTGAGACATTGTGTATTGAGTGGCGGTACTCAACGCCGCGCTTTGCCTTATTACCAGAGCGAAGAAATGAAATATTAAGTATTTTAAATTGAAAATATTAAATGTGTCATTTCCTCGACTGGGGATCGAACCCAGAACCTGTCGGTTACAGCTTGTACCGCCGCGCCACGACAGGTCTCTTGAAAATATTATGAAAATATTAAAGTTGCCATATACTCAAATTAACAGAAATTTATGACCGCAACTTGTTATATAGACAGAGATTGTCGCTCTTTTCATAGTTTTTGCTGCAAATTTTAGGTGGTGAAGAGGCGCATGGACTGTAGAGGCGACAGGTTGTGTGCTCCTGACGTCTGAAAAGGTAGTGTCTTAACAAAGAGCTTCCAGGTTCCCTTTGCTTACCCTGCTTTTTGCGGGATGCAGCGTGAATACAGAAACAAGAAAGAAATAAAAATTGAATATGTCAATAAATAGCATTGGCCTGTTTGAATTTTAGACTCCCAATATCAACATGGGTACCATAGTTTTTGATAGGGTACCATCTGCCTAAACTATTCTAGAATTATGATGATAAGCTTTTAATTTTTTTAATGTTTTCTTTAAACTTTCGATTATACACTCATAAATTCATAACCGAAGTAACAAAAACAAGTTGACTTATACAATATTTACGTTAAAATTCACTAGGATTATCAAACCGCGCTGTTTCTCTTCAACACACCGAGGATCAACCTCATCGGACCATATTATTACGATGACACGATACGGCTCATAAAGCTTCGTTGTGCTTTACATGCATTCTGCATTTTCATACGTCGTCGTTCTAAGACCGAGCAATAAAAGCATGTTGTGTACACTACGATATTAAATTCCTACCCTCATCTCGACACGTGAATGACAGTATGACAAAAGCTGTCTTCGTATATATAAGTGTTTGTCTTAAAAATATTGCGTGTGTTTTTTTTTCTTTTTTAGAGAAATTGTAAGTTTTTGTTCTAGATACACAATGCTTTTGGTATATAGAACAAAATTAAAACTTCTTAGAGATCCGACGACGTGGCAGAAGCGTGTTCCACTTGAGAGAATGTAATATTGAATATTTTCATTTCTTCGCTGTGGTTACAATGCAAAGCGGCGTTGAGTTCCGCCACTCAACACGTAATGCCTTATTTGGTCTTAAATGGAGAAAGTGTTTTAACACTGTGTTCTTAAGTTCCCTCCGCCTACACTGGCATGTGCATACCGTGTGAAGCTGATAAATCGTCTTGCATTAAAGAATTAAAGCAAAAATTAGTCTTTAAGTATTGTATAGTCTTAAGTAATCTCTAATCTCTCTCGAGAGATAGTAGAAGACATATGGGGACACCTTGGTTGACCTTGGAAAACAGAGTACTGTGTTGTAGTCGGTAGATGACACTGAAGATAGGGCGCGTAAAACATCGATAGTACACGTATGACCTCTTTGTAAGAGGTGAAAGGGATCTTTCGGAATAAAAAAAAATATGACTTTTTCTTTTATGCATAAAACATTTAATACGATTAATTATTATCAAAAGCCACATGATCCGAAACAGGGGAATTTAATAAAAACACGAGTATACGGCCTCCTTTTTTTATTGCATTTCCACATGTCCCAGCGTGGGTTGTCTCTGGATATTGATTTTTGCGAATATTAAGGGCGTTATATAAATTGAAAATTTTAAAATTGAAATTTATTTTTTTATTTGTTTTTGGGGCAGTGAGTCATCTCACAGTGTGGTGGTGCAGTGGAAACGGTGTCTGATTGTAAACGATATGCGACAGTTGTGGATTCGACTCTTGTTAGATAGACGGAAAATAGGGAACAGACACTTTTAAAATTAGAAACTAGACTTTGAGCTAGGCGGCTTTGAGTTCCGCTTCAAATTCGGCAGAAAGTGGGAAACAAAGCGGAGTGTCTTAACACTAGGTTTTCTAAGTTCCCTTTGCTTACACTGCCATGCTGGCTTGCGATACAGCGTGAAGCTGACTCGGTAACAAGACTCCTTCATCCTACTCTGCTATGTGCGATATACAGCGTAAAACTGGAAAATAAGAAATACTTGTATATGTGTACCTCGTCAGAGAGATCCTGGAGAATTAAAGAGTTTTTATATAAACAAACTTCCGTTCCTCATTCATTGCATGTAGAGTGGCGGAACTCAACGCCGCGCTTTGCCTTCTAAACAGAGAGACTGAATTTCATTTCCTCGAGTGGGAATCGAACCCACATTTTGCTGCGCTAACAGTCGCTCGGTCTTCTTTAATCTGTTTAAAATTAATTAATATTTTTTTTTAGCTTCACGCTGTATCCCGCACAAGTCAGGGTAGGCAGAGGGAACCCGGGAACCTAGTGTTAAGACATTCTGTTCCACTTCCGTTCGCCACTTTCCGCCGAATTTGAGGCATTGCGTTTTGAATGGCGAAACTCAACGCCGCGCTTTGCCTTATTACCTGAGCGAAGAAATGAAACATTAAATATTTAAATTGAAATTATTAAATATTTCATTTCCTCGACTGGGGATCGAACCCAGAACCTGTCGGTTACAGGCACTTGTGCAGCTGCGTCAAGAGAGGCCTCAGGATAAAGAATTAATAATATTTATATAATGTTTATGTACAGCAATGAGAGGTTACAGTCTCATTATTTGCTTTATACATATAAAATAAATAGCCACTGCATACAAACTAGTTTACATAGATTAAATCTTCATTTCTATATTTAGCACGAGCTTTATTACTTTCAAAGCTCGAGTGTGGATTTATAAGAAATTCAACGAATTTGTAAAAAATTTAGTTGCCTTTAATTTTATTTTACATATTTTCCATGAAAGGGAAGAAAAGTAAAAGAAAGTTAATTAATATTACTTATGGTATATGTAGATGATTATTTCTTTATATGTTTATTTTCTTATTAATATAGTTTTATTCATACAGAGATAGAAGATATAGTGATTTTTCACTATGTCTTTCTTCTATATAAATAATGCTTTGCTTTGTACTAAACTACGACATATCAATTATCTAGGAATGTACCATTCTGTATATTATTTGTATTTGAGTTGTAGGCCGTAACTTAGTTACATACTTTAGCTGAACTATGAAACGTAGAACACCGTTTTCCTGAAATATCAGGAAATCCTCGGCTAGTGCTTTAAAATTTTCCTGAAGAAACCTATATGTTATATTGTTTTATTTGACTTCATAATAATCTTTTAAATACAAGAATACACTATTGTCAACAAGTGACATGAAGAATGTACGGTTTGATCAACTTAGCATGTTTACAAACTTATTTATTATTGCACCACTAGAACCTAAAGTAGAGCAAAGCTCGAGTGAATAATTCACGAAAATAAAATTCAGTGCAATGCTTTGCTTAATGATTTTGCAAATAGGAAAAAAAGGAATTCATCATTTGTATTTTGATATGCGTGGATGTGTGGTCTTATTTTATATATGAGACAACGAGTGTCGATAACTAGAGATTTGTTCTTCTTTTGGCTAGTGCAAATTAAAAAACAAATACAATATATTTTATTATGTATGTTTTATTGTTTTAAATTTATTTAAGTAGTAGTTTCATTTTTCTATAAGTCTACTTTTAATACGCCTCGTTCACCACATATCGTCGAATTTTGTCAAAAGGCCTCTAATTTTTGTAAGATTATATATAATTCTACTGAACAAGGATTGAACCTATACAGATAATTGCTTTAAACGATCCACTAATTGCCCCACATCTGAGTGCACCACAAAACGTAACACTTTTATCCAAATGTTACAGCCTCAGGTTGAGGTTTCGGGTGTTCTCGTTCATTTAGCACGAATAGTTTAGACATTTAAAGTGCTTTTGTATTTTAACAATGGCATGATTTGCTATTTTCAGATTACTGTCTTAAATTAATGGGCTGGTTATTGGTTACTTGGACTTTGTAGATTAGTTTCTTTGTAAAGTTGATTGGGTTTTTGTTTTCAACTTAAAGGTTTCATATAATTCGAGGCTTGTCGTACCGCAGAAGCACAAACAAGCGTGAGAATTATTGATGTATTCTACCCCCACTCAAGGAAATGAAGTATTTAATATTTTCAAATTAAATATTAAATGTTTCATTTGTTCGGTTTGGTTAGCGTTGAGTTTCGCTACTTAACACTTTTAATTCGTAGGAAAATGAGGAACAGAAAGGACGGTCTTAACACTAGGATCCCAAGTTTCTTCTGTCTACTTTTCCATGTGCGAAATACGGCGCGAAAGTGAATTTTATATGAGCTTGAAGTTTATTATATACGAGTATAACCCACGACGATGGTATAGTTCGTTATTCATATTATAAAGCACATTGAGACCTGTCGGGGCGCAAGGACACAACTTTCGGGTAACGAGGCTAAGCGCATTGCCGCCGCTCAATACGCAATACCTTCAAAGTTCACAGAAAATTGCAGAACGGAAAAATTATAATGGGATTTGAGTGTCTTAACACGAGAGTCCTTGTGCCTACCCTACAAAAACGATACAGCGTAAAGTTATAGAAACTATATTGTATGTTTATTTATGCTACCTGCTACCAGCTGCTTCACGCCTAAGTCATTATTTAACTTCACGCTGTATGCCTAATGGAGTAGGCAGAGAGAACTGATTGCCAAACGCTACGGTTTCGACATACCTCTTTCGCCTCGTCCACTGTCATCAACCTCTATACATGCAACCCGGAGTGTCCTCATGCTTTTTACGTGACTCTCCTTTCAGTATCGTGGATACTCTGTTTTTAAAGGTCAACCGAGATCTTCCCCACACTTACCTCAGTATATAACAACATATATTATAGTTTATATAAAAGATTACACACGAAACTAAAGTTAGTAAAATCGTCACGTAACACAGAAAAGGACTGATAATACGTTTGATATAATTACGGAGCGTTCCAGTCGTAATGGAAAAGGTATTAAGTATATAAGCGAAGCGAGGTCAAGAGGTTTAGGGAGTGAACACGTTTGCAGGTCGAGTAATGTCGAATTAAAAACCGACGTAAAAAGTTTGGTCGACGTTTGATCTGTATGTCTGTATGTCTGTGGCATCGTAACTCCTGAATAGATGTATTATATTAAGAGCTTTTTTATATATAACATTTATAAAAACCGGATCAGCTTTAAGCCACTTTGCCAAATTGAAGCAGAGGCTTTTTGGGGTCGGATGACTGTTTTTTTTTTTATTTTACTTTAATTTTTGGTAAACATAAATAACTTTGATTGCTTTATTTATTATGTTATATATATAATTGTGTTTCCATATTTCTCTTAAAAATATTTTATTTTTAAAGCTTATCTTATGTAAGTACGTGAATTGCGATTAGTGAATGACATTTTAAATGTAAGACTAAGTAGAACAAGCGTTAATTAGAATCAGACACAATTGGTATTGAAATAATATAATTCTCATGTTATGTTTATGGAAGCAGATGTGTATGACTTCTTCAAGATTAATTAGTTATTTTCCTCATTTTGGAGGCGATCGCGTGATAAAAATGATAAGATATTATGTTAGGCATGTAAGTTTGTTCGGGTGAATAATTAAACGGCAAAATTACTTATTTTTCCTAAATGTGGAATAACACTTTAATCATAGCAAAAATATTTAATAAATCGCCTTATATCTTGTCAAACTGATACTGGTTTTGGTACTTGGTAATGGAAATTTGTAAACATCTCCCCTACAGAGATGCCAACAACATAAATAAGTTGTAATAAGCGTATGAGATCGTATAGCTTACCTGGTAAGATTGCTTGGACGGCTGCTTTGCAAGAGGCGCGGGTTCAAATCTCGCTACGTTCCGATTTGAATACATGTATTTAAATTAGTAAAATTACTTGTTTTCTTGTTTCCTCTAGTATTCGAATATACATCTTGTGGATTCAAACAAACATCAAATTTCAGCGTTCTATCAAATTACTTTGGTCTCGTTCTCTTAAACACTCAGTTACAGAAGATTTTATGTAATATTGTTTGTAAATAACATTACACAAAAAACATCATTTAAGTAAAAACCAAAAAAACTTCCTGGTTAACAGAGTTAGGAAAATATCAAATGTTTCATTTCCTTGAGTGGATATCGAACCCACAACCTGTGACGCTTAAACTGACATGCGGTCGTGTGACGATAGGTATTTTATGTAATAATATTATATTATGTTACAATACTTGTGCTCTTCTCGTAAAATGAGATTTGTTCATAAGGAAACATTTTACTTGGCTTCACACTATATACGCACATGTCAGCGTAGACACTCCGTTCTGTTTCTCCACTTTCCGCCGAATTTCAGCCATCACGTGTTGAATGGCGGAACTCAACGCCACGTCTTGCCTTGTTATCGGAGCGTAGAAATGAGAATATTAATTATTTCAGTTCCTCGAGTGGAGATCGAACCGATAGCCAGTCGCGTTTACAGTCACATGCTTGTGCCACTGCGCCACGACAGGCCTCATAATAAAAGACAAAAGGCTGTGTACCCGATATAACTTGAAATGTCTTTCTCTGACAAGTGGTACCTACTTGTCGAGCCATTATAATGTCAATGGTAGAATCGTTATCACGAAACCAATATTTTCTTAGGAGCTTAATTTGTTTCGATAACAATAAGAAACAAAAAAACTATTCTTTTTACTAAGGATTATTATGTATAGTGGAGAGTAATAATAAAAAATAATATTTTTTATTTTTATTTTCTTATTATTTTTAGGGTTCCGTCTCTAAAGGGTAACGGGACCCTATTCGTAAGAATCCACTGTCAGTTTGTCTTTCCGTCTGTGTTCATCCGCCTGTCAGTAGACTGTATCTCATAAATCGTGATAGACAGAGAAATGTTCATAAATAAGTCATCGTGTGCCTCTAACAATAAATACTAAAACAATATGATATGGTGTTTTTCCATCTTTCATTGATAATGGTGTGAACCCTTCAAGCGCGTTTTCGACTCGCGCTTGGCCGCTTTTCATATTAAAGTATTAATGTTCCTTTTATTAAGTAGAAAAAAATGATATTGAAAAGATTGAGAAAGAAAACTTAAATTCTTTTTCTACATATTAAAGCTATTTGGATAATATTGATATTTAAGATATGTGAGGCTTTTTTTGTAAAATATATATATCTGATGTCATTTTGAGGCCAAGATAAGGCCGTTTGGCTGTAGACACAATGGCCTTGGATTCGCTTGGGGGTAGAAATAATTTCATGTACTGTAATAAAAAGCGCGGTGTTAAGTTCCGCCAGACAGCTTGTAGTGTCTGGAAGTAAGGCGGTAACATTGTCTTAATATCTAAATCCTTTATTTATAAAACATTAAGCTTTAGAAATAGTAAATTTATTAAAGAAAACCTACTTTTAAATAATGTTTCTTATAAAAGCGTACTATTAAATATCTATTGTATTTTTAATAAAGTCTAGAACAATGAGTACTTACTACACAAGTCTAACTTTTTCCACTTGAGTTTTAACACTTTGTAACATCTACAAAAGTTATTATTATTATATACTTTTTTTAGAAAAATGTATAAAAAGTTGAAGATATCGGGATTCGAACCTGCATCTCTTGGAAATTGTCCATACATAAAAAACAGATTAGCCCATTATTCAAGAGATTGTGGGTTTTGTGGCGGAACTCAACGCCGTGCTATATCTATATATTTTGCCAGAGCAAAGAAATAACATTAATTCCTCAAACTGGTAATCCAACCCAAAACTCTTGCGCTAACAGCTTTATAATAACGATATATTTATAATAGCGATATAATTTGAAAAACACATGGATCATATATATGTATATATATATATATATATATATATATATATATATATATATATATATATATATATATATATATATATATATATATATATATATATATATATATATATATATATATATATATATATA
>DWMZ01004346.1:0-11814 GCA_018249855.1 Eueides tales michaeli
TAATCGTTTTGAAGACGCAATAGCAAAAAGAAAAAGAAAATATTGTAATGATTTAAAATTGTCATCTATCCTAAATTTTACTTTCGTCACATTAACTTGAAGCCAACATTTTGAAATGTTGTATTAATTGAACTTTGAAATTTTTTAATTTTTTTTTTTTCATTAGGTACAAAGTATTTTTTGTTTTCTCTCACAGCTTCACGCTGTAACCCGCAAATGACAGGGTAGGCAGAGGAAACTTGACAACCTAGTATTAAGACACTCCGTTTCGTTCCCCATTTTCCGCCAAATTTGAGGCATTGCGTGTTGGCGGAATTCAACGCCGAAATTTGCCTTGTTACCAGAGCGAAGAGAATGAAAATATTAAATATTTAATTTCCTTGAGTGGGGATCGAACCCACAGCCTGTCACGTTTACAGTCTATAAAAGTGACGGCAGGTCTCATTATGTATGATGAATAATATATAAGATAATATATGCAAATTCGGTGTTAGTTTTGAGTAATTACTTCAAAAGCCCACGCATTAAAAAAATATTTTAATTATAATAACATTATTTTACTTAATTCTATATTATTACTTAGGTCTGTGACGTCTTCGTTCCACATTTTATTAGATCAGTTATATATAAAGTTAATGATTATATTCATGCATTTATTTTTTTTAGCGACCTAAAGAAATACCGACTTGGCTATGGTTTATTAAAAGTTTTCACGCTCTCTATGATATAAGAATTAATATCAAACTTTTTTCATTTTTAAATTAAGATTTAGGTATTAAAGTATTAAAAAGGTTTAAAAAAAATGATTTATAGCCTATTTCAGATATTTTATTAACTTTAAAAATAATTATTATATTTCATTGCACATCTCTATAATTATTGCGCAATGGACAATTTATAATGACTTTTTTATCACCACTGTGAAACTTCAACTGTTTCTTTTATTATATAACTTTGTGTTTCGAGAAGTCAAATGTCAAAACAACGTAATTAAACCGCGATGTCGCAGCGGTACGTCTGATTGTAAACGCGACGGTTACAGGTTCGATTATTACCCGGAGAAGTAAAATATTTTTACACAATAAATCACAATACTTCTATTGTATTCAAAATTCAATGTGAAGATAAAAAAAATATTAAAATTAGTCAATGAACGTATAAATGTTCCACTTTAATAAATGGTAATAAGGCAAAAGCACGGCGTTGAGTTCCGTCACTCAACACGCAATGCCTCAAATTCGACGGATAGTGGGGAACGGAACTGGAACGGAGTGTCTTAACACTAGGTTCCCGGGTTCCCTCTGCCTACCCTGCATCTTGCGGAATATAGCGTGAAGCTAATTAATTAATTAATTACTTTAATAAATTGGTCAATGTTTTATGTAGGGCCGATTTTGATGATATCAAAGACCGCTCTGGTTACCTAACGTGAATTTAGAGCATCTGAATAAGTTATATTCTTTGAAACAATAACGCCGTTACTATTTGTAGCAGTGTAATTTAATTATTTAAAAAAAATATATAATATAAACTTTTTTATTAATAAATTGCGACCTATACTGATAATGATATCATATGTTTTATATGAACATAATAAATAGCATTGTACTGCAGGGCCCAAGCATGTGACTGTAATCCATAGGTCATGGTTTTCATTGCCCAAATTTCGGTGGTGAGATCCGCCACTTAACACGCAATGCCCCGGAACGGAGTGTCTTGACACTAGGTTCCTAAGTTCCCTGCCTACCATGCCATGTGAGTGAAATCAAAGAAATATCTTGTAAAACTTAAAAAAAAAACATATTTCAATTCATATGAAAAACATTTAAATATGTTGGCTTCAAGTTTATGTGACGTATGTAAAATTTCGGAAAGAGGATAATTTTAGGTTTAGCGATGATCAATAGTGGTACAAAGTTTGATATGTAAAAAAAGGTACGAAGCAGAGCACAATTAGTACCATGCACACAAGAAACTCTGTAAAATGTTTCCTATCTCACTTTCTACAACGTTAAATATTATGAAATTATATGTATGTCCCTTTTGACTGTAGCTTTTTCGTTTCAACTTTCAAATCATAAAGATGTCGAAGAAAATTTCACTTAAAAAAAAATCTCAAATTTGACCTCTCTCTCATGCTTTATTTCTTGCTCAAGTACCCTTAATTTCCTACACATATTACGGTAAGGGGTGGAAAAACCTATTTCGGTTAATGTTACATTACACGCCCTACCACTCCCTGACACTTGCCCGCACCTACATATTGATTTAGTGTCAGTAAAGCAAGTGGCTTATGACATATTTTTTAATATATTTATTAGAAACAGTTTACCAGATTGAAATGCAGTTCTCTCTATTATATTTACAGTTATATCCATTTAATATATTTAATTCAAAAAAAAAAATCGATGTTTATATATTGACTTAATAGTAATAATGTTATTAGAACACAAAAGTAAATAAATAAAATAAATCCATAAATAAGTGACGTCATTACTATAGATATGGTGTTTTATTTTTTAATTTTTTATTTTTTTGGCTTCACACTGTATCCCGCACAAGGCAGGGTAGGCAGAGGGAACCCGGGAACCTAGTGTTAAGACACTCTGTTCCACTTCCGTTCCATACTTTCCGCCGAATATATATAGCATTGCTTGGTGAGCGGCGGAACTCAACGCCGCGCTTTGCTTTATTACCAGAGTGAAAAAATGAAACATTAAATATTTAAATTGAAAATATTAAATATTTCATTTCCTCAATTGGGTATCGAACCCAGAGCCTGTCGGTTACAGCCACACGCATGTGCCGCTGCGCCACGACTGTCCTCAAATAATTATAATTATTTAGACAAAAACATTATTATTTATTGGGTCTTGACACAACAAATTACATTTTTTTTTTCAGCTTTATGTGTATCCAGCTCATGGCAGGTCAGACAGAGGGAAATTGGGAATCCAGCGTTAAAGCACTTTAAGTTACGTGATAGAACTCAACGCCGAGCTTAGCCTTGTTACCAGAGCGAAGAAAAAATCGAGCCCACAACCTGTGCCATTTATAGTCACACACTTGTGGTCCTGGGCCACGACATGCCTCTAATAGCACTTACTTGTATACGAAACCGCTATTTAATCATTATTATTTGAAATCGTTTAGGTCGAGTCAATCTCGTCGATCAAAGATCCTGTACAAATTTCAGTATTGCAGGTCAAATGGAAATACAAATTAAAAAAGTTGACAATTTCTATGCGTTCTTTTTGTATGAAATATAATAACACGTTCATATTTTTTTTTATAATGAAACACCTGTAAATATTCCTTTCTAGATTTTGATTTTTTTTTGTACTATAAGTCTAAGTCGTAATTTCATATTTGTGTCTACGGGAAATACTTTATTATTATGTTTGTAAGTGCGCTTGTGAACGCTTATTTCAGAAACGACTTAATCAATTTAAGTGCAGTTTTTATATTGTATTGTATTTTTTTATAGTTGCTGTATTGTAATTTAGAAAAAAATGTTTGTAAGAAAATGCCTGTTTTATTGAATTGTCTAAAATGTCAATTTTCAATATATACTGTATTTGAAATGATAATGTTATTAGGACACAAAATTATTTTAGATTATTTAATAAACATTGGTGAAGTTCAAGCGGACGAAGCCGCGAACGGGTCTTTTTAGTTATAAGTAGTAGTTATAGAATTTTGTAATACAAAGAAAAATATGGACAAAGCATTCAAATGGCAATTCAAATAGCATTTTAAATTAAATAGTCTAGAAAACTACAAGAAAATAATAGCGAGATAAATACGACAGATAGGCTACGACTCTAGAAAAGATCATATGTATAGACATATGATCTTTTAATATATAGATTCTTATAATATATATATAGATATATATTTAGTTAACATTATTTCAAGATACTACTATATTATAGATTCAATTTAGACACCAGAACTGTTTATAATAAAAAACGAGTATATATTTCTTCCTCACTGAAAAGACACAGAAAAGAAACAGAGTGATATATCACTTAATAAATTTCACACTTACAAATTTAAGAAAATACATCATTCAATTCACAACACAGTCCATTGCACTATGCAGTTTATACATATTAAATACAACATTAAAGTATGCAAGTTTTAAGTGTTACAGACATTTGCATCGTCCTGCCACTTCAACTGTATCAATTGTGGTTCTCCTACGCATCAGCAAACCTGGTAATGGCGGTGACGAAATTACGTACTTACTGTTTTAGCTATTCGTTTTATCCCTAATCAGGTTTACTTACTATATATTTAATATTTTAGACTGTTATTATTAGCTTTCAGATGAAAAAAAAGGTTATAGTATTAATAGTATCTCTATAGTAGAATATATTCAAGATAATGAAGTATAACAAGAAATAATTTAAGAAGATAAAACAGTTTAAATTAAAAAAAAAAATGTAAATATTGTATGTATTGTTTTAATTTGTGTAAGATAAACGAAATCGAATCTCCATTCCAACAATATCATTATATATGGTTAGAGGGAACTTGGTAACCTAGTGCTAAAACACTCCTTTCCCATTGAGACACTTCGTTCCCCACTTTTCGCCAAATTTAAAGCATAGAGTGTTGAACGGCGGAAATCAACGCCTTGCTTTGTTTTATTACCAGAGTTGATGAAATATTTAATAAAAATATAAAATATTTCATGTCCTCAAGTAGATATCAAACCCACATCTTGTCGCGTTTACAGTCGCACGCTTGTGCCACTGCGCCACGACAAACACAAAAATAAATATTACATAGGTATTTATTATACGAATGTACGGCAAGATATAATTTTACAATCTAAGCTCACACCTGGGCCTTACGTCATGGGTACTGAATTCAATGGACGTTTTTTTTGCATCGCGACCGAAATTATTATGTTGTTTACTGACTGTACGTGGGCGACCAACTAAGTCAGTACATACAGAGATATTGTAAGTGATGATTATAAAAAATGTGATTATATTTAGTTTATTCTCTTATCTCTCTCTCTCCTTGTCTTATACAAAAAGCATAAAAACTGAAATGTTAAATACATACGTATGTATTCAATGTTCAATAGTTATTTTAAAATATAATTATTTTTTCAGCTTCACACAACTCAACGTCGCGCTTTGCCTTGTTATAAGAGTAAAGAAATGAAAATATTAAATATTTCATTACCTCTGCTGGGGATCGAACTCACGACCTGTCGCGTTTACAGACACACGCTAGTACCCTTGCACCACGACAGGTCTCATTTTAGCATAAAAATTCTAAAAATTAATTACACAATGACATTAACATTATATCATATATACAAATGGTACGTCGTAGTAATTTGTATATGAACCTGCCTACAGCCTTGGCTAGAACAATGAGCTGTTATAATCTGTTCTAGCGGAAACATATATCTGTTCATCAAAGCATTAAAACATCTGACATCGACACTATGAAACCACAACTACAGTTACATAAATGTGAAAATTAGTAATAAGGCGATTATGTATATAAAAGTATTACAAAAATTGAGGCCGTGCAGCAGCGGCACAGCGTTTGACTGTAAACTCGGTTATAGGTTCGATTCCCACTTGAAGAATATGAATTATTGTTATCCTCACTCTAGTAACAAGACAACATGCGGAGTTTAATTCCGCAAATCACATATGTGTCAATTATCTCCTTGTATGATGAAAAGACTTAAGTTTCTGCCAATTTCGTATTATATTATAGGTGAAATTATTTTACGGTAGAGGAATTTTTGGTAGGTACTATATATAAATTTTAATTCCTTACAGTGATGGTGTTGGGTTCAAATCCGATTATTTATAGTATGTTGGGTTAAAATGTGGCATGACCGTACTGATCAAAGTACTTGATAATTAGGCATAATTTTCTGTTGTTGACACTGAAATCAACGTCTTTTCAAGCTGACTTAGCGGTCAGTGGTCGCCACAAGCTTTGATCTGTTATAACAATACTATACGCTGATAAATAACACAAATTAATTTGTGTAAATAAATTGTGAACAATCTAGCAAAACATTTCTATATAATAAGAACTTTGACATTTGCGATTATTACATATTTTAAATGAAACAATTTTGGAAACCCGATATATCGAACACATTGCAGTAGTCTGCGGCCACGGGTAGACTCATCAGTCACGGACTACCAAAAATGTATAAAAGCCAATACAGCGATTAATCCGGTTAAAATTGTTTCATTTCTATATACTTTATTACTAAAGTAGCAGAAAGAGTAAATTTAAGTTACATTCATGAACAATTTCACCACTCCCTCGTCTATAAGTATATTTAAATAAAATATCCCGACTTTACTTGTCAAAAATCGTTACGTTACGTAACGTGTACATTAATACTTACCAAATTTAGACCCATAAAGCCTTTCATCAAATACAATTAAAGCCATATAACGTTAATTTAAGGTAAATTAAAATTAGATTCTTTTTAGTTATTTTTAATATTTTTATAGTGTTATTCCAGCGTATAAAAATTTCGACGGAGTCTGGTGAGAACGAATGGCTTAGTTGGTCAGTGGTCAGGCTTAGTTACTTGGACGGATTCCAAGAGGCGCGGGTTCAAATCCTGCTTCGTTCAAATTTTTATACATTTTAAATTTAGTAATGGTTTAGTTTATGATCTAACAATCAAAAATCCATCCTGTATTATCTCAACGTCCTTTACATATTTTATGCCAGTTATTGTATTAACATAAAAAGGGGGTTGAAAACTTATAACAAAGTTTGACCTGCTTGTCTGTGATACCGTATTTAGTGAATGCTTTTTTTAAATTGTCATTCAGTGATGTTTTTTTATATGGAAAACCTTAATCATCACAGTAGTTCTTATATTTATAAGTATTAGAGAAATCGAATTAGCAATTTAACAGCTACAAGCACTTAACTATAATGAGAAAACCTTTTCTTTTTAAACAAATAAATTATTTGTATCAGGAAAGATATATAATATACTTAGCAAATATCTAAATAGACAGGGTGCTACGTTACCTTATGTAAATCGAAACCAAAAGTCTAGTAAAGTGTAAATAGTAAGCTGGTAATCGACAGTAACTCATCAGAAATTGTAGTCTGTTATGCAAAATACAGTAGAAGCAAAAGAAATAGAAATTACACTTAAATTAAAAAAAAATATACGTACAGAAGAGTATCTCTCGTCGAAGCAATATCACAAAGTTTTAAAAAATTGTTTGAACGCGCTAATCTCAAGAACTATAGATACGAAATAAGAAAATATTTTTTTGTGAATAGAAGAAAATAAGTAAAATAAGCTACGTTGGGGTCAAAATTGGTCGAGTTTCCTAAATTGTGTCATATTCGCCACCCGGGCAAAACCTTTATAAGAAAAGCTAGCTAACCAAATAAAAAAGACGCACTTCCGGTTTATTTCATCATATAATTATTTATAATTTAAAATAAAAATATACAGAATTCTTATTCTTATTCAAGAACCGTATATATAACGTGTCGGTTTTACACCGGGCAACCGCAATGCGTATCTTCATTTTCCTTCTTCCTAACTTCCGGTGTTATAATATTGGCCTCGCCTTGGTACACTCCCTAACATTACTTTAGTGTCTACGCCTAGTTGTTATTGATTAATGTGAGTAATATAATTACGAAGCCCGTCATGGTGCAGAGGCGCAAGCGTACGACTGTAAAGGTTACAGGTTGTCGGTTTGATTCCCATTCGAAGAACTAAATCATTTAATTTTTTTTAGTAGTGTCAACAGAGACGGAGTGTCTTAACACTAAATTTAGACGGAATGTCTTAACAAAAATCCACCATTGACATCTTATTGAAGCTGGCATTGCTAGAATTTTTTATTTTGTCATAAAATAATACTTATATTATATGAAGTGATATCAATTCTATGCTGTATTCCGCACATGGCAGAGAAGACAGAGGGAAATTGAGAATCTAATGTATAAGAATAAGACACTCCGTTCCGTTTCCCGCTTTGCACAGAATTAAAGGCATTGTGTGTTAAGTGGCGGAGCTTAACACCGAGTTTTGCCTTATTACCAGAGCGTAGAAATGGAAATATTAAATAACATCTTCGTGTGCCGACAAACATGTGCTAGTGCGCCACCACGGCCTATTCTAGCACTATAAAATTTTGCCACGCTTGTAAAACGTCAGTTTATCTAAGAGATTGTACATAAATGAGACTTTCCCTGGCCAGTTGTTATGTATTTATAGTAATAGGTGTATTACCAACTTTCAAAAACAATGAAGTGATTATAAAATTCGTCACACAAATGTTACGTATGCGACGTTAGTTATGTCTATATTTATTACTTAGCTTTTATTCCTTCTGGGATCGTGTGAGGTCACAACGATCAGCTACGCCCGCTTAATTGTGCTATTTTATTTACTAATTTTAAATACTTTCTTGTTCTAATGACATTATAACATAATCACTTTTAAAATAATATACATTGAATAACTAAAATTTCAGCTAAATTGAGAAGAATTTTGTAACAATTTTGTCGAATTTAATATTTTAAAACTGTAAACTCATATTAATATCACCAATTGTAATGATATTGTCGTGGCGCAGCGGCACAAGAGTGTGACTATAGCCGACAGGTTGTGGGTTCGATCCCCACTCGAGGAAATGAAATATTTAATATTTTTAATTTAAATATTTAATGTTTCATTTCTTCGCTCTGGTAAAAAGGCAAAAGCGCGGCGTTGAGTTCCTCCACTCAACACGCAACGTCTCAAATTCGGCGGAAAGTGGAGAATCGAAGTGGAACGGAGTGTCTTAACACTAGATTCCCATGTTCCCTCTGCCGTGTGCGGGATACAGCGTGAAGCCGAGTGAGTAAGTGAGTTATAATGATTGCGTACAAAAATATATAACATATTTAATCACATTAGATCAATATTTTGGCACCATTGTTGTGAGTATTGCAACGTTGCGGTAATATCAGGTTCAAATTTGGCTAAAAATGTTCATTTATTGTTGCATTTATGTTATTCTTCCAACATTTTATTTTTTTTTTAAATATAATCAACATATAAGAGAAAATAATATACAACAAAAAAACATTATAAATTATCGAATTTCGTCCACAAGTGTCTAATATACAAGCAATATTAATAGTAAAGCCAGCTATATCAAACATCTGCATTAAGATTTTCGCAAACGTGACATGCGCATCGCCGCAATGAGATTTACGTCCTTGCTGTAATAGTTGACCTAGCAATATACATTCCTAGAATTCTCTGTACGACAGATTATATCGCATTTAGACGGTGCACTTGTAGTTCACAATTAGGTACTTAAATCTATGCTTCTTTTTACACGCTGTGTCCCGCAAATTGCAAGATAAGAAGAAGAAACTTAGGAATGTAGTGTTAAGACACTCCGTTACGTGTCCCACTTTCCATTTAAATCAAGGAATTATGTGGACAGTGGTAGAATTAAACGCCGCGCTTGTTATAAGAGCGAAAAATGAAAATATTAAATATTTAAATTGAAAATATAAAACATTTCCTATCCTCGAGTGAGGGTTGAACCCACAAGCTGTTTCGCGTTTACAGTCACATGCTTGTGCCCCTGCGCCACAACAGGTAATATATTATTTTAATATTATAATATGCTTGTTATGGCTTCACCAGTTAGACCGTATTTCTTTTATAAGTTCTCGTTAATTATTTCGTGAACGCAAGAAATGTTTGCATATTTACTGTGCATTTCTCTTTCAATTTATATGTATAAATCTAGGTCAAATTTAACCTTAGCCTTAAATCAAGCAAGGTCACTTGCAGCTAACTTATGATAAATAGAAGTTAACTGCCTGGCCGATTGGATTGGATTGGAGGCCTGTCGTGGCGCAGCGGCACAAGCGTGTGGCTGTAACCGACAGGTTGTGGGTTGGATCCTCAGTCGAGGAAATGAAATATTTATTATTTTCAATTTAAATATTTAATGTTTCATTTCTTCGCTCAGGTAATAAGACAAAGCGCGGCGTTGACTTCCGCCAGTCAAGACGCAATGCCTCAAACTCGGCGGAAATTGGGGAATAGAAGTGGAACGGAGTATCTTAACACTAGGTTCCCGGGTTCCCTCTGCCTACCCTGCCTTGTGCGAAAGCGTGAAGCTAGAACTTAATTTTCAAAGCAGCCCTTAAGTCTTCAGTATAATTAATTTATTTTTGACCGGGATTACTCTATATACTCTATATGAAAGGTCGCATTGAGAAAACTTAACGGACCTAATGTACTACGAGCTTTGCTTCGTTACAAAAACGAAGATATTAAAATATTATACATATATTTAATTTTCTCGACCGAGGATCGAACTCACAACCTGTCGCCTTTACAGCTTGTGCCCTTGTGTCTTGTGTGTATAATGTAATGAATAAATAATAATATTTAAAAAACGCACATTTTATTATGAAATATAATTTACGTATAAATAAGTTTAAAGGCATTTAATTATATATAATAATCACTTATGACACAATAATATTTGCATAATTTATTACATTTCAGTACAAATGGTATGTGGGTGGGTGTGTAGAATAAAAAATAGAACCATTTTTTATATATGAAAAAAAAAAACAACAAACATTACAATATAAAGTTATATAGGTATACATAATAACGCGCAATACATATAACTACATCGTAAAATATTATTATACCTAAAACAAAGTGGTGTTCAACGCGTAGGAGGGCATTGTCTGCATCCATGTTTTACATTGATTTGACATTGGCAATGATAAAATCGCGCATTAATATTGCTAAGGTGGCTATTTTAATAAAGCTTTTTAGATCATTTAGTTACTTTTAAATTAATTTGTTATCAAGGGCACTACTGTGCGACTCGTAAACGCGACTTGTTGTGGTTTCGATCTATACTCGAAGAAATGAAATATTTCATATTTTCATTTCTTTACTCTGGATAACGAGCTCTCTCTCTCTCTAAAAGTCGTACGTAACGGAGTGTCTAAACACTAGGTTCCCAAGTCCTTAGGTTCCAGTACCTTCGCATGTGCAGGAAACAGCGTAAAGCTAAAAAAAATTCAAACTATTTTTATGCTCGCGGTTTCACAAGCTTGTACTACGTTATATGCGTGAATTTTCCCTTATTTTACAGTATTCAAATTTATATTTAGAGGTACGTACAGGAAGCATTGGAAAACGATGTTACTTTACCCAATTTAATTATTTTTATTTTAGAGCAAAAAGATAACAAATAAATAGTATTATGAGCAAAAAATATGTATTGACATATAAAACTCAACTTTCTTTTATTGACAGCATAGTTTATCGCACGAGAATATTTAAATATATTATAATTATTTAGATATTCTTTTAACGCAATAGCGACATTGTCATATGTCCGTTAATATTGTGAGTTCGATTCCCAGTAGAGATAATTTTCAAATTAAGAAAAACTTTCTCGATATTTGTATAGCAAAATTCGGCGTTGAGTTACGCCATCTTATTAAAAAAAGTTAATGATGCATACCTTTGTAGGTATAAAAAGTACTATATGATAGTTCAAACATTATCTACAATAGCCTTACATCGATTTCTACAGAAAATAGATATTTAGACAATAGTCCCGTTCGTTATAATAAAATGATAGTAACTTTTACATATAACTTATAATATACAGTGTAAACTCTTTATAACGTTATCCTTTATAACGATAAACTCCCTATAAAGTAGAAGTGTACACAACTTGGTTGGTTTGTGTTAAAACCCATACATTGATACACTCTTTATAACGATAC
>DWMZ01004347.1:0-11812 GCA_018249855.1 Eueides tales michaeli
ATTTTTGTTCTAATTTCTGATCCATTGGGGCTGTAGTAGGACTACGTTACAGGCTTAATTCTGAGCATAATAAAGGGCCAATAGAACCCAAAACACAAGTTTTGGAACATTTTTAATTTTCAAAAATGTTGAGTCGTAAAAATCACAGTTATCTAAGAATCACCCATATGCTAAACTTAAATTTGATACAATTGTAGTCTCGATGGGCTAATCTGGTTTTTCCAGCTTCAGTCTGTATACCACTCACAGCAGGGTACATAGAGGGAACTTGGGAACCTAATGTCCTCCATCTTGTTCCCCACTATCCGCAAAATTCGAGGACAAGACTGTCTACACAAAATTTTTTAGACAAACAATTATGATTGACAAATCACTCAGCCTGGAGTCGACGTTGCTGAAAACAAATTTATTACTCGCTTCGGTTATTTTTATCTGCCACGAGCAAACCAAGGTATGATTTAAAGGGCCGTGACGGCGAGCTTGATGTAGGGTTGCGGTGCGGCATTTTGTTTTACTGCATCTTTTTTATTTACTTATATTTGATATATTCGATATAACGAAAAAACATGTATCAATCAATGAAAATATCGATAAAAAATAAAATATAACGATCAGCTTCTTAATTCTACACCTTTATCAAAAGCAAAAAAAAACAATTTACATGTTGGTCCAAATTCATAAAGAATCACAACATTTTTTTTTCATAATTTTTTTTCATACACGATATTCTCGACCACCTTTTCTTCCAGCTTGCACTCGATCAATCAATATCAATTTTCTACGTCAACAACTATTATACAAAAAAATCGTACAGAACAAAAAAGTATTTTATAGAAAAGAGATATATATTATTTTTTTATTGAAGCCTGTCGTAGCGCAGGGGCTAAAGTATGTGATTTTAAACGCGACGGGTTGTGGGTTTGCCCCCACTCGAGGAAATTAAATATTTGATATTATCAATTTAAATATATAATGTTTTCATTTCTTCGTTCTTGCGTTGAGTTCCGCCACTTACACGCAATGTCTTAAATTCGACGGAAAAGAAAAAGGAACGTAGTGTCTCAACACTAGGTTCCCAAGATTCCTCTGTTTATCTATAGTGTGAAGCTGAGTGAGTGAGTGAGTGAAATATTTATTATTTTCATTTAATGTTTGACATTTTCAAATGGAATATTGAACACATACATTTTGACGGAAAGTGGGGAACAGAACGGAGAGTTTTAACACTAGGTTCCCAGGTTCCTACTGCCTGCAATGATCGAAGCTGAATAAATAAATATAATAGCTATATAATAAATAACTAAACGCCTGACTTAGCTGGCTAGTTCAAGTTATAATCAAACCACAAACAGACAGGCAGCGATAACTGCAATATAATTAACGCATATACATGTAATGCTATTGGGTAGTTTATCGATCAGTAAACACCGCAAGTGTCGGGAGAACAATGTGCCGCCGGGCGGCGGTGCTAGTTCTATAGAACAGTCAATTACTATGAAGTAAATTATGGATACGTTTCTTTTTTTAATATTTACTGTGCGGGTTACAGCGTGAAGTTACATATGATTTTTTTTTCAACTTCACGCTGTATCCCGCATATGGTAGGGTAGACAGAGGGAACTTGGGAACCTAGTGTTAAGACACTCTATTGCGTTCCCCATTTTTCAATCAGTTTGTGCTACTGCGTGTTGAGGGCGGTACTAAACGTCGAAGTATGAAACAAAGTGATGTAATATATATATGTCAAATAGATTTAAATGGGTATGGTGGTGCTTTAGAAAAACTTTTGACTCCAAACGGAACTGTGACGGTGCGAGCGGTTATAAGTTCAGTGTTTATAATTTTGACAAAATGCGGCGTTTATTTACACCACTCAACGTCGTCCACTATATTGAATAACGGAAACTCTAGTTTTAAGACCTCCCGCATAATTTTCGTGACATTATATTTTAGGTGGTGGAATTTAACGCCGCTTTTTGTCTTATCTCAAAGCGAGTGACAAATTTTACTTCCTTCGAAAAGGAAGGAGAGACCAAAGCCACAACTGTCGCCATTATAGAACTACTAAGCCTATATATGTATGTATGTATATATATATATATATATATATATATATATATATATATATATATATATATATATATATATATATATATATATATATATATATATATATATATATATATATATACATACATACATTATGAAGTAATAAAGTAACATGTCAAGAACTGGTGACAGCGGAAATTATGACGTCACTTATCTTAAACTACGATTTTGATGGAACGGATATTAATGTTTAAAATTATATTCGCTCTTCAATATACTTGCTGCTATCAATTTACTAAGACTTACGTAAGCTTTAAAACATTTTTGCATAAGTTATAAAAAGAGGGGAATGACACAGTGTCTTAACACTAGGTTCCCATGTTCCCTGCCTACCGTACCATGTCCGGGATGCTGCGTTAAACTGAATGAGTGTGTGAGTATAAAAATTATAAGATATTCAGTGAATGTATAATATCAAAAGCACAATACGAATCTAAACTTTAATAAAATAGATACTTAATTTTTACTATTTTTTTTTAAAGTGTTATTCCACACTTAGGAAAGAAAAGTACTAAACTAAAAAACGTATAAAATAAGTTGTAACAAGTGTATAAAAATTTCGACGGAGCTTGGTGAGGACGGATGGCTTAGTGGTCAGAGCGCTTGAACGGTTTTCAAGAGGCGCAGGTTCAAATCCTGCTTCGTCCAAATTTTTATACGTTTTAAAATTTAGATACTTAATTCCCCAAGCACAGATTGAGGTCATGATTATTGAGTTTACGGTGTAGTACAGAGCTTCTGTGCAACTACGGCCTTTCTACGTTTTTTTTTTAGTTTAGCAACCTGTAATCCGCATACAATAGGTTAGCAGAGAGTCTAGCGTCTGTCTAGCGTTAATACTCTCCGTTTCCATAAAGTAAAAAATTTTAAAGGCATTGCGTGTTAAGTGGAAGAAATCAAAGAAAACCCTCCCTCATTACCAAAAAATTGAATCCCCAAACGTACGCACGCTTCTGCCTCTGCGTCACGGCCTTCCTATAGTTTTTTTCAGCTTCACGCTTCATCGCATATGGCAGGGTACAGCTCATCTCGAGAGGGACCCTGGGAACCTACTGTTAAAACACTCCGTTTTGTTCCTCACGTTCTGCTGAATTTAAGGTATTGCGTATTGATAGACGGATCTCAACGCTACGCATTGCCTTGTTACCAGAAAGAAGAAATGAAAACATTTAATAAAATATTAAAACCACCAAAATAACCAACTAACAAGCCATTATATCTGTAAATCGATCGTTACCAATGTAGCAAAGGGGTGAAGTGTCAACACAACAATGCGGCGCCGGGTGCCACGCTTGTATTCAAACTGTATAGAGACTGTGGAGGACAGAAACTGTGGAGGTGGTTTTAATTAAAGTTTATGTATAGCGTTTGTTACGAATTCTGAAGATATTGATTGATTATTCTTAAGATATGTATATTTTATAGATATTTACTTTGAATTCCGTACATTGTAGGAAAGAACACGGTCTTTTCAGATGAACCTTTAATATGTACATACTTGTAGATAATATTATAACTGTATAATAAAAACCTAAAACGAACTTGACAACTGAACAGTTATATTTGAGGTCTGTCGCGGCGCAGCGGCACAAGCGTGTGACTGTAACCAACAGGTTCTGGGTTCGATCCCCAGTCAAAGTAATATAATATTTAATATTTTCAATTTAAATATTTAATGTTTCATTTCTTCACTCTGGTAATAAGGCAAAGCGCGACGTTGAGTTTCGCCACTCAACACGCAGTGTCTCAAATTCACCGGAAAGTGGGGAACGGAAGTGGAACGGAATGTCTTGACACTAGATTTCCGGGTTCCCTCTGCCTACCCTGCCTCGTGCAGAATACAGCGTGAAGCTAAAATAAGACAATATATGTTCATGAAACTATTTAACGTATTTATACGTAACTTGCGTCGGAATAGACTAATGGAGCTGGTCTGATCATGGGAACTAAGACTGCACCGTGCACTTCTAAGAAGTAGTTGGCAATCTTCACCTGACTAAACTAAACATATTCGTTGATATCATGGCTACTCTCTATTAAAATACTTATTAAAAACAAAAAAATAATCAGTTAATTCGTTTACGACAGCACGGACCGACATACAATCACATACACCTATAGTAAGTGTATAGGCAATATTTTATATATTTTAATCTAAGCTTACTTACTTACTTAACTTCGCGCTATATCCCTAGAGAGGTAGGCATAGAGAACGAAGTGCCAAACGCTACGGTCTCGGCATACCTCTTTCGCCTCGTCCACTGTCATTAACCTCTTCATACATGCCCTCCGGGGGATCCTCATGCTTTTTACATGACCTTCCTCCAGCATCGTAGATACTGTGTTTTCGAAGGTCAACCGAGTTCTCCCCCTCCCTCTCTCACCGCTCATTTTTCCTTCATAGATCTTTTTTTATTCTTTTTTTAAAAACTAAGCTGGTAAACAGTAATTAAAACAACATTAACATATTACCCTCATATGCTAACAAAAGAGTTAAGCGAGACTGAAACTGTGAATACTAATATTCGTGATACAGCAATTTTCAACAACAGCCTAATGTCAAAATTTAGCTAACACATTATAATATTAAAAGGGTGATTAATTTAGGACTTTATAAATATTGTTCAATCATGATGATGCTTATGATGATGATAATGATTATATATTTCACTCACTCACTCAGCTTCACGGTGTATCCCGCACATGGCAAGGTGGGCAGAGGAAACTTGGGAACCTACTGTTAAGACACTCCGTTCCACTTCCGTTCCCCACTTTCCGCCGAATTTGAGGCATTGTGTGTTCAGTGGCGGAACTAAACGCCGCGCTTTGCCTTATTACGATAGCGAAGAAATGAAACATTAAATATTTAAATTGAACATATTAAATATTTCATTTCCTCGACTGAGGATCGAACCCAGAACCTGTTGGTTACAGCCACACGTTTGTGTCGCTGCACCACGATAGGCCTAGCTTTAAATAGAACATATTTCATTTCCTCGAGCGGGGATCGAATTCACAACTTTTTTCGCGTTTACGGTCACTCGCTTGTGCCCCTGCGCCACGATAGCAATGCGTTAAGCGGGCGAAGTCGCGGACCACTATAAGTGGTCGCATTTATACATATAAAATACACAGGATTACAAAACACCATACATTTCCACGGTGGCCTACTCGTACCTGTACAGCGTGCCTAATCCGCTTAGGCCTCGTACGTTAAATCCTTTGCAGTGCTAAGTTACTGAAAGCTTGTATATGTGGATTGTCTTTCGTTTCATAATCAAAATATAGTTGGTAACTAGTTGATTTCTATATGGAGGAATGAATTATGTTCATTTTTTCGCTATGGTAACAAGACAAAGTGCGGCGTTAAGTTCCGCTGTTTAACATGTAATGTCTACAAAAAAATTAAGAACGAAACTTCTTAATATCCATTAGCCTACCCAGCACCTTATAAAGGTAGGCAGGCAGGCAAGCAGGAGTAGGGCGGGTTCCGCACATGGCAGGGTAAGCAGAAAGGAACTTGGGAACCCAGTGTTACGACACTCCGTTCGGTTCCCCACTTTCCACTGAATTTGAGTGGCAGAACTCAACACCGTCTCTTGCTTTGTCATCAAAGTGAAGTAATTAATATATTAAATATTTCATTTTCTCGAATGAAGATCAATCCCACAAACGAGCCTGTCGCATTTACAATCACATACATGCTGGTGCCTCTACACCTACAATCCTAGTTTACAATACATAATAATCTTTATAGTCAGAGACTAGGAAAATATGAAATATGCTTATAGTATGGCATTAAGATTATTTTCTAAATGAATTGTAATTAATAGCAGTCGTTTTGTCAGTACACCCTAATGCCCTGGAACTGAAAACTGTTTTCCGTATAGACGTGGCGCCGGTGTGTCTTTATTTTCTCACAGAATTAATGGTACAAGTTGATATTTAATATGAAATTATATTAAACTTAGAAATGTAATTATGAATGTTTATTTTATGTTATCACGTACATGTTATTTTTGCTTTGCGTAGGGTGCACAGAGGGAACCTGGGAACCTAGTGTTAAGACGTACCCACTATACGCCTTCGTTCTCACTTATTTTCGAATTCTTGAGGCACTGATTGTTGATTGGCGGAAATCGATTTATATCTTTACCAATTGTAGAAAATGATGATATTAAATATGAATGGGGATCAAATCGACGAGACTTCTCTCTCTCTCTCTCTCTCTCTCTCTATTATTATTATAAGATAATGTTAGGATCGATCATTTATTAATGGTGAACGTGCTTGACTAAGTAAAAGTAAAAAATCGTAGGTACAAACTCCACTATAACTATTTTTCAGCTTCACGCATTATCTCGCACGCAAAGACTTATTTTTTCCAAAAGTGTGAAAGGGAACGGAGTGTTATAACACTAGTTTTCTTTGTGCGGGTTACAACGTGAAGCTGACAATTTATAATTATTTTTAAAAGTTAATACCGAAACACAATAAATTAATCAATTAACTAAATAATTAAAATAATTTAACTTTTAACTGTTAACGCCAATAATTTAAACGATTAATTACAAGATACAACTTCACATGCAAACCTTCGTCAAAACAAGTTCAACGGCCCGTTAATATTTAACTGTTGATTGACAGCGGCCTAAATACTGTTCAAAATGTAATTTAAAGACTTTGTTAGAAATGAAATAAAATTAATATGAAACCGTCTTGGCGCAGTGGTCAGTTATAAACATTGTTGGTTCTATTCCTGCTCTAGAGAAAATTTTATGTTTTCATTTCCTAGCTCTGGTTACAAGACGATTCGCGGCGTTGAACACCGCTCCGTCATTACTCTACGTACGTAATACAGCGTGTTTTGATATTTTGATTTATATTTTTCCTAAGAGATAGCTATAGAGATAGAGAAAATAGTGATAATTCTCTAAGCCTTCTGATAATATTACTAAAGCGATTGCGTGTACTATAAGACTTTTACGTAGCCAAAGACAATTCCTATTAAAAGGATTCCGATGTACGTCTGTCTGTATGTCTGAGTATCCTCGGGCTGTATGATACTTACATATTTTTGTTATATATTCATATTTATAAGGATTTTGTTATTTAATCATTACTTTTCTAGATAACGTTCAAAAGTTTAAACCAATATTTAAAATAAACGGCGATAAAATATTTTTACCCTTAGTTCTATACCAAATTATATGAAAACATACAAAAAATGAGATAAAATTCTACTAAAAACCTCATACGTACTAAAAAAAAACTCATTCAGAATTTATTTAAAAAATGTGAAATGCAGCAGATTAATTTCCATTTAATATATTTCAACGAATTTCCCTGAAAATAATGGAAATCGTGCGTAAAAGCTGATGGGATAAACCAGGGGTGTTTATTTCATTTTTTACTTGGGAGTCGCATTTGGTTACTAAAAATTAGTAATTTTATATAGCTTTACGCACCTTCCTTAATAAGGCAGAGAAGATACAACTCTAACACATTTAAATGTCTTTATTTACTGTACTGTCTCAAAAAGAAATTGAATAGTGGAGATTGGAGAGTCTTTACACTAGGTTCCCTCTGCCTACCCTACCATATGAAAAAAAGGGTAAAGGTTTTAATTTTCTTTAATTAGTTTCACTATTGACAATCAGGATATTTGAGAAGAGCAGTAGTATCATCAAGCACAGAATTCGTTATGTTTTGGAAAAGCTCGTTTTTAAAAACAATTAATTGACACTGAGGAGGAGACTACCAGCCCTCATTAACCTAAGCTTTTAGTCAATTTTACTAAGATCGACGTAAATTCAGTTCCAATGAACAATTAATTTAGTTGGAAAATAGTTTTCCTATTTTCAAAAAATGTCACGGACATTTAGAATATGTAGCATAATTTATACCGGATTTTTGACCGGATTAAACGCGTATAGATCCGTCAACCTACACGTGACCACGGACTACTGCAAAGTGTTCCAAACGTCAAGTTTTCGAAAATATACAAAAATCACAATATACGCGATTAATCCGGTTAAATTTGTTTCATTTAAAATTTGTAATAATCGCGGAAATCCAAAATCAACCAAGTTTAAATAAAAAAAGCTATAAGAAAATCCACTGATACATTCTTTCTCCATAGTCAACAAATGTCAAACAAAATTCTTTATTTTCTCCCACTCTACCAAACTAACTAAGCCACAAAGCCGAAGGAAATACGTAGCGGACCGAAATAGTGAGAGCCCTGGTAACCGGAAACAATGGAAGTGCAAAATGCCATAAAACGCAAGGTAAACCTATTATCGACCATGCACCGGAAATGCAGTCGCCATTTTCAACACCGGGTGCCACTGTCAATCGTGTATTTTTCGCTGACTTTATATATATATTTTTATATATTTTCCGCTATACTATTTATGTATCGTAGGTATATTTTTGTAGAAAGCTTATAAGTATATTGCTTTTATAAAATTACGCATGTATTTTTACTGAGGTAATAATAATTGTAGTAATTGAGGCCTGTTTTGGCGCAGGGGTATAGATGTACGACAGTAAAGGCGACAGGTTGTAGGTGTGATCCCCACTTGGTGAAAAAAAATATATATATTATATTCTTCGTTCTAGTAACAAGGCAGAGCGCAGTGGAGTTTCGCCCCTCAGCACGCAATGAACCAAATTCAGTGAAAAGTGAAGATGGGAACAGAGTGTCTTAACATAAGGTTCCCAAGTTCCCTTCGTCTATCACGCGCGGTATAGAGTGTAAAATTAAAAATAATGATAATAATAGTACGATATCTAAATTTAAGCTATATATAAGCCTAGAAGTTTTTAACAAATGATAAATTTAAAGACATTATATTTATTGTTCAGTTAATTTGATATGATAAGTAAACTTAATATGACGCTAAGTGAATGTATGTATCCAGGCAGTATCCAGGAACGCATACCTCAATATCTGTCGAATTTTTAAGACATTGCGCGTCGATTGACGGAATAGAACGCTGCGCTTTGTCTTATTAAGCGAAATAACGCTTTACTTCAAACTATCACGTTTCTAGTCAGACACTGTGCCGCTGCACCAAGAAAGCATTATAGCAAATATACTTAAGTGTTTACTTCTTTTGATTTCGCTTTTTTTGTCAATAATTTTATTAAAAAAAAACCTAAAGTGTCTAGTCACTATGTTCTTCCAGTTTATATTTCATACACATCATGAAGAGGATCCATAAAACTAAAAATTATAGTTAAGAATATATCAGTAAGCGGGAAATTATATCTTTGCTCTGTAGGGTGCATAAAAAATAAGGGCGCCTCAGAACGTCGGCGCCACTGTCATGTTATAAAATGCTTTATTATAGAATTTTGTAAATAAAATTTATTTTTTAAAGAAATATTGTTCTTTATATTATTATATTTATGTTAGACAGATCTTTAGATGTTATATTTTTTTTATATATTGATTTATATTCACTCCGTATTCTGCACATAGCAGGTTAATCAGAACGAATGTGTGAACCTAGTGTTGGAACACTCCGTTCTCATTAGTACACTTCCGACCCCATTACCCATTCTATTTTCCATTTTTATTTTTGAAGCCTTACTGCATGTCGAGTAGAGGAAGTTAAGGCCTCACTTACAACAGAAGAGCAATGAAAATATAAACTATTTCAATTTCTAAAGTCGAAGCCTTCTAACCTATTTTTTTGTCTTAATTTCATAAATTATATTATGTGACGGAAACTAGCGCTGCATTTCCTTTTACTAACTTCGTTCAAGGCAGAGAAAGGAAAATCACCACGCAGTTCCAAAATATATGTAACGCTAATTAATATGCATTACTATAGTAGAGAGGTCTGTCGTAGAGCCAGAGCAAAAGCATGTGGCTGTAAACGACAGTTTCTGGATTCGATACCTACTCGAAGAAGTGAATTATTTAATATTTTCATAATAAATATTTAATATTTTTCATTTCTACGCTGTGGTAATAAGACAATGTACAGCGTTGAGTTTCACCATTCAACACGCAATGCCTTAAATGTCCTTAGTAACCTAGTGTCTTAACACTAGGTTCCCAAGTTCCCTCTGCTATTCTACCATGTGCAAGATACAGTGTGAAGCTGAAATAAATAAAAAAAATTGTATAGTAAAGTTACTTTGGTTACGTACTCATATCATTAACGAGACAATTTAACGTATCACTGGCGTTTTATTTAAACCTCACTCGTTAAATCAACTGCACTATCGAAATTACGAAATAACAAAATTAATTTAAATTGATCCTGCGTATAATTATACTTTTATACAATAATAAGACCAGACTTCCACTCGAGGATATGCAATTATTACTTTCATTTCCGTGCTTTAATAAAGCTCTCCATGGAAAAGGCAATTTTCCCAGAATTTGGCAGAAAGTAGTGAACGGAAATATCTTAACAGGGAAACAGTGTCTTGACACTAAGTTCCCATTGAATAAATTGTCATGATTGTAGATTTAATAAAAATTTTCAGTAATTATTAAATTTAAAAAAATGTATTTCTACATTCTGAAAGAAAAAGTGTGACATACAGGTCCACCATTTTCCACCAACTTTGTAACGTAGTATTTCATCAATAAATTCATCTTACCAATCCTTGAGGATACATATTTTTTTTTAGATTTAAGCTGTATCCCATAGGATTGGCAGTGTCAGGTTTACTCTGCCTATCCTGCGGGATATATCTAACCTAGCGTTAACTGATTTCCGAACGCTACTTTTTATTTACAGTCGCTGTTTTGTCCTGCGCCATAACTAGCATTTACGTATAATTTAACATATATTTGTAGGTAAAATGATAGTAATTTTATTTGCCAACACGTTCGGGACATTTTCAATCCTTGTACAGCCCACAATCTATTATTAAAGAACAGTCTATTCACAATGTTGACTCAATGAGAGTAAGCATTGTAGAGAAGGCAAAACGATGCAAAATTTACATAGGTGCAGGGTTTCCGGTGATTTGTTAAATTGGTACCTTCACCTTCCTCTATGAACAGCGGAAGGGGTTTAAAAATGTCAATATGTGAGTTGACATAGAAATTGCAGGGTATATTTTTTGATTAATGTGGTAAAGGAAGGCTTTTTATTATTTTTTTCTAATATATATTGTATATATTTTTTATATTATATTTACTTTTTTTTATCTTGACGCCGTATCCTGCGCATAATAAAATAGACAATGGCAACCTAGAAACATTAAGATATTCCGTTTTTTCGTTGTCTAACTTTTGGAAACATTGCGTATTGAGTTTCGGAACTCAACGCTGTATTTTGCCTCATCGCCAAAAGAAATGGAAATTTCACTTCCTCTGAACAACCTGTCGGAATAACAGTCCCAGGCTAATGTCTCTGCGTCATGGCTGATCATCTATGCAAACGAAATATTATGGCTTCTAAATATTAAATAATTAAATTGAAAATATTAAATATTTCATTTCCTCGAGTGGGGACCGAACCCACAACCTGTCGGTTACAGTGACACGTTTGTGCCGCTGCGCCACGACAGGGCTCAGGCCCCTGAAATTTCCTTCCCTACGACTAATTCAAAGATAGATATAGACTTTCTAGTATTAAGAATAGAAAGTGGATTGCCATTTCAATACTTTTCGTTCTCTCAACAGTTACGATGAACAGAAAATTTATGAGGAACTAACGTAATTTGGGGG
>DWMZ01004348.1:0-11812 GCA_018249855.1 Eueides tales michaeli
GTATAAAACGAAGCAGGAATTGAACCCGCGCCTCTTGGAAACCGTCCAAACGCTCTGACCAAACTAAGCCATTCGTTCTCACCAAGCTCCGTCGAAATTCTCATACGCTCATATGTTGTTAGCATATATGTAGGGAGATTTTTTCAAATTTCCGCTACCCAAAGACAATTCGTGAGAATTATCGTTGAGTTCTGCCACTCAACAGGACGGAATTTTCGGACACTATATTTCCTTTGTTTATTCTGCTATATGAAAAATATGAAGCTCCTTTTGTACAAATATAAATAATAACGCTACGAAATACTCCACGTGCCTCGTGCTATAACAATCTGACGACGTAAGTGCTTGGTTAATTAAAAACGCTCTCATCTTATTTCACTCGTTTGTAGTTTCTTGAAATAATTATTTATTTTAAGACTTTAATATACCTTACTATTTTTAATTATTTGATATTGTTTTTTGCTAACAGTAGGTTTACGAATGTATGCGTAGAGTATTTTCATAGCTTGACGCCGGTGAGGTAGCATGGTCTCTGCATATCTTGTTCCATTTACTGTCATCAACCTCAATAAGAGATCACCTGGGCTCCCTCAGAGATCCTATTTTTGATTTAGCATTTACTTGAAATTAATCTGATTTATTAAGATGTAATATAAGCAATTTTATGATGCTAATTAATTAAATTGAAATAATTGTTTTAGCTGTTGGTATTAAAAGGAAACTGCTGTATAAGTAAGCCTAAAGATGTAAATACCTACTATTACAAAGGCCACATAAAACGTACACATACACAACTGTATACATACATTTACGAGAAGAAATGATAAAAAATCACATAAGAATAATTTACAGAATCTACCAAACCGTATCCCTTTATCTTTGATCTTTTCAAATCTTCCAACGTCATCCTTTTTGTAATCGAGAAATAAACATATGTTAAAATCAATTTTTTTGACAATCGTGGGAAAAACACGATGGTCGGGAAAACCTACTCGGGGCAGTGACTGTGCTTAAATTATTTAAATTTCCTAGTTCTGACAAAAGACCGCCGTTGAGGTCGGTCGGTCGGTCTCTATTTTGGACGGTAAGAAGATAATTGTGTTAATTCAGTATTTATATTTTTATCTACATATTGAAAGTTAATACAATAAACTCTGCTAAAAAATAAAGTACTTATATATTTCTTTAAATGAGAATCAAACTCGCACACACTACACACAACACATTTAACTGCTCCATTTTCCAAGACATGATTACAAAAATAAGTACATATTTACTTAAAATATATAAATAAAAGCCATTTATTTTACCTCATAATACGTGTATATTTAATTTTCCCAAGGTTTCACGTTCCCACTTGTTTATTTGTACTGGCCTCTAAGTGAGGTTTATCTCAGAAGATTGTCTATACTCCGGTAGGTAGACAATATGTTAGATGAACAAGCTATTCGCTTAAAATACACCTCTGGAGATTTTTTATTTTGTTTTCCCAGTAGGTACAAATGAAAGGAAATAAAATATAGATGACGTTCATATATCTGAAGCTCAATTTTTGTACGGATGATATATGTTTTGATGTTTAAGTTGATATATGATAATTAAAAATATTTATAAAATAAATATGACGGGAGGAATTCAACGCCACGTGAAGTCCTTCAACCGTGTTAAGATGTAATTCATAGTCATTACATTAAAACGGCGTTAACCTCACCCAATATGATTCATTTCTTTTAATATAATTAACATAATTTTAAGGTTGGGGTCCGTGAAGGTAACGCAACAGTTGCTGATTCTTATTACACTCAGGAAAATAATTTAGTTTATTTTTTCCGCTTTGAGACCAAGAAAAGCGCTGCGTTAAGTTCTGACTGCAATTTTGAATGGAGTATTTTATAATACGCTCTTTCTCCTAATCTTTTATGAAAAGCTTGAAAGAAAAGCTTTGATTTCATTAAAAATTATAGTACAATGGCTTATGTTCATAATATACTTATATCAGAATACAACTTCACTTGTAATGTTTATTTTTCACTTAACTTCATGAAATTACTCTGCATAAAATGTCACGGTTTATCTTATTAAATTGTGTACTCTTCCATATTTTACCCTCGAGGATTGATAAGAGCATAAATAAGTGGCGCATAATATTCATAACTAATACTGACACACAAAAATAACTTTTTTTCTTCACAACTATAAAGACTACTTTCGCTTAAATATTTTTAATTTTAAAAATTTGGAGCTGTCCATCAGATGTTTAGTATAAAATTGATGTAATAGCGACCCCAGATTACTTTGATATGAGGCTTTACTGATATAGTTATAACATTGTTCTTCCTCTCATTTTTAGCTTCATTATATTGAAAAATAATTATATGATAATAACGACGAAATAATACAATTAATTGCTTAAAGTTATTCATTAATAGTTGTAACTGTAAACGTGACAGGATGTGGGTTCGATTCCCACTCGTGGAAATAAAGTATTTAATGTTTTCAAATAAAATATTGAATGTTTTAATATCTTCACTCTGGTAATAAAGTACAGCCCGGCGTTGAGTTCCACCACTCAACCTGCAATGCTTTCATTTCAGTGGAAATTAGGGAACGGAACAGAGTCTCTTTCACAAGATTCTTTTTTGTTGTATATTAAATGGACAGAGACAGTCATCGTAGCTCAGTCCTTGTTTTTAAACGTAACAACAAACAAAATAGTTCAATTCCCACTCAAAGGATTAAATTAATTTTACTTTCTCGCTCTGGTAACAGACAGAGTACTGCGTTAAGTTCCGCAATTAATTTATTATTTCCAATTTCACCATAAGCCATTGAAGCATTAAAAAATATATATTTATAAGTTTAAGTCTATAGAATCTCATGGTGCAGTGGAATAACGACTGACTGTGGGTGACGTGATGGTAGCGGGTTTTATTATCACTCGAAATAATGAATTCCTTACATTCCCTTGCTACGGTATCAAAACCAAACATGGCGTTGAGTTGCACCTCGCAACATAAAATATCTCGAAAATTAAATTAAAAGAAAAGTAAATGTATATAAAAATCAACAGAGGTCTGTTATAAAAGAAAACAGAGGTCTGTTATAGAGGTCTATAACAGGCCTCTGTTGTCTGCTCTCATAATAGTAACCACAAGTACCAATAATCTTCAATAATTGAAAGTTCTGCAAATAAAGAAAATGCACCACACGCACAAGTCTATAAGTACTCTGAAAAAAAAATCAAACTTTAATTTGTTTCATTTCATACAAATTGGCATTTCATACAAAATGAGTACATACGCCTGTTAACTTAAGACTGTCAATTTTTATAAATATACAACCCGTCGACTTAAAATCCTTAAATTAGCATGGAGCACTGAGTGAGCGACTCCGATTCACACTTGACTATTTATAATTTCGTATATTATAGAGACTTTATAAAGTAAAAAAATATGAAAATCAACAATAAATATAGTTGTTAGTTAAAATTCGATAATTGTAAACAGAAAAATAAAATTTTAACGTACTTCGAATAATAAAATCATTATTTTTTAAATAGAAATTGGTGCATTAAAGAAATTACATATTTATCAGCCTACATACAAACACTATGTAAATATAATCTGAGGATCAAAACGAAATGGATTATGTGAGTCTCCGTTCGTTACGGGGATCTGCAATTTTATTACTCTGATGTTTAAATAAAAATTATACGGGCATGTCTACGAATGAAGATACAATGTTAGTTATAATGTAATTGTAAAAGGGCTTATTATAACTGAGATATAGAAAAGAATTATTACGTAGCAATAAAAGATTACTGTAAACAATAAGCGAAGTAATAATAGTGTAGGCCAATTTCTGTTTCAAATGGAGAGAGGATGTGATGGATGTATATTGACCAATTTATGCTTTAAGGAGAGGACAAAACAGACTTAGCGTTACAATTTTTTATTACGAATTAAATACATTTAAATAATAAATAACGTTTATTTTATTTTTAACTGTTCAGTTAAAGAAATCGTGTTGTTCCCACAATTTTTCTTTCTTTTCTTAAATGATTGGTCCTATTCTTTTTTATTCTTTTATAGTAGTACAACCTACTTTATTATTTACTTTTAATAAATCACACAACAATTTAATGTATACAATTAAACATGTGATGCTGTTGTCAGTACACGTGGGCCCGGACGTTAACACACTTGTCTCATTATCTTGGCTACAGCTCGGGGAAGATCCCCGAGCTGTACCCAAGGGAAAACTGAAGGTATTTTTAGTGCAATTATGAACAAGGTTATCAAGACAAGGAACTATCAAAGTTATATTGTGAAAGATGGCACTTTCGACATATGTCCATCGTGTCATCGACCTGGGGAGTCCCTAAAACAAATTGTTTCTGGTTGTTCCTATCTTACTAATAGTAAGTATTTGCATAGACAAAATTAATTAGCCATGACGACATGACACCTGCAAATTACTCTTTGATATGGACTTATCGATTTGGAAGTGACCTACTATAGGTACAATCCCACCTCTTTTTTGGTGATCTCACATAATGATTATCACGTGAAGGTAGTAAAAGAAATAATCAGGATAATCAGCTTACCATATGAGATTACATATGCTATGTTAGTACAATTTTCATTGTGCCAATACTATTATTATTCCGAAAATGGCAGATGGGACTTGAGAAGTATAGTGTTAAGAGTCTCCGTTTCGTTTCCCACTTTTCGCCGACTTGAACATTTGCGTGTTGATTTGTGGAACTCAACTCCTTGTTTTGCCTCGTTGCTAGAGCGGAGAAATGAAAACATTAAATTATTAATTTTAAAATATTATTTACTATATTTTCATATATTAAATTATGTTTAAAAATTTAAAAAAATATCTTAATGTAATCAGTTCAATGGAGATTATATCCTCCAAATGCTCTTTAAATATATTCAACAAAATATATAAAAGTATATATGGCACTATTACTAATTAAATTAACACTTACGTAGTATACATTAACCGAGTATTCCCCAATTTCCCAAATATTTCCTATGAAGTAGATACTTGAAACTAATTACTGCCTGAGCCTATTGAATTTGGTAACGTGCAGTGTATACAGCTTGCATACTATTCAGCTAATTACAGCTAAAGTGCACTTAAGCTATTGATTTTTACGTGTTAACTTTACACTTACTTTTTACTTTCACCAATTCGTAAAGCAATTCTAATACTCTAGGAAAAGCATGTACTTTGAGAAAATTTAGTTCCTCTTCCTTTGTATAGTAATAGTAGAAATATGTTAAAACCATAAAATATTACAAAAAAAATCAAATTTTTAAAAACATCTAGTTAAGGATTTACTTGCATTTTAATTTTAATTATATTTTAATTATATTTCTGTCTAATAAAATTTAACGACAAAGCTCGACGTTGAGTTTTGCCATTCACAACACCATGTCCGGAAAATATGTGAAACTAAAAAAAACAACTTGGTATGGTATGGTTCTTTGATTATGGCATTCCGAGCGTGCCAGTTGAGCACATATCACTTCGCCAGTGTCATGTATGGAGAATAAAAAAACAACTTAATAATTATAATAATTTTGATGGAGTATGACTTCATTAACCCTCCAACTCCTGCCATCCTAACTTTTGTAACATTTATTAACAAATATGCCTCGAAACCTTTTAGATCAAAATTATTGAGTTAATTTTGAATACCAAGGGCCGGTTTTCACTTGGTTTTCCGAGTTTCAGGTTTGTAACCTATTATCTCTAACTCAACTTTAGCTATAAAGTTTATTTAGCTTTATAGAGGCTTATATGAGAGAGCTTATTAGTAATGTTAAAATATGATACCTCTAAATCAGTTAAAATATTTAACTCAGATATAACAATCTAAATAGATTAAAATGTTAGGAAAACATCTATTTTTAGCTTCACGCTGTAGACCGTACATGGCAGGGTAGGCAGAGGAAACTTTGGAACCTAGTGTTAAGACATTCCTTTTAGTTCCCCCTTTTTCGCCAAATTTGAGGCATTGCTTGCAGTGTCGGAGTTCAGCGCCGTGCTCTGCCTTGTTAATAGAGGAAAGATACGAAAATGTTAAATTTAATTAGAAAATATTAAATATTTCATTTCCTCAATTCAAGAGTCGAGCCCATAATCTGTCACGTACACGTTCTGTGCTACTACCGGCCACAACATAGTAGCAATTATTTAAATAAAGCATATACGAGTACATATAGTAAAGTAGGAGAAAAAAAAGGAATATTAATTTAAAGGCAATGGCAGTTTATTGAATTGTTGAGGTCATCGTGACGGAACAGCACAGTATCTGACTGTTAGCGCGACGGTTGTAGGTTCGGTTCCCACTCCACTCGGAAATATTTTCACTTCCTTATCTGTCATTTCTCAAAAACCGGTGCAGGTCTAGCGGTGTC
Organism: Eueides tales michaeli; assembly: GCA_018249855.1. Lineage (NCBI taxonomy): Eukaryota > Metazoa > Arthropoda > Insecta > Lepidoptera > Nymphalidae > Eueides > Eueides tales. Next base: position 6,438 of record DWMZ01004348.1, read on the forward strand.
TCTTTCTATCTACCTTAAATAAATAATACAAAATATAATTATAATTGTCACACATCAAGAGAGACAAAATTTTAAAACAATATATTTAATGTATGTTCGAGATTTTTAGAAGCATCAAAGTATGCGTAAAGCGTGTTTTGATACGAACCACAAGTCAAAGGAAACAGGTTGTTTGTTTGTTTCATTTGTCTGACCGCGTCGTAAGCTATAGTATATGTGAATAATTAGATATTATGCAGCAGGTATACATGTATGAAGTGCACAGCACAGCACAGCTTCTCGCCGTGTGATTCCGGCTTAGAATAGGATCACCCTGGTACTGGTGGTGTCGTAAGAGGCGACTAAAGTACGAGTGGAAGAGTCAGCAATGGCAACACGCATGGGCAGACTCGACCGGATTGTTACCACCCCCGGCATTTAAAACCGGCGTTAAGTAGTGACCTTGGTCACTACGTTTCGCATTGGGTAATGCCGGGCCCCGGTGCCCATTCACCTTACAGTCCGGCAACGCTCCTGTAGCTCCTCTGGTGTTACACGGGGCCGTGGGCGGTGGTGATCACTTACCATCAGGTGACCCGTACGCTCGTTTGCCGTGTCTTTACATAAAAAAAAAAACAGCGTCAACTTCTACGTACTTTAGGTACAGATTGTAAAACTAAAATATCACATTTATTCAGCCAGATCTATCCGGTGTTTATCTATCTAGTCTTTAACTTTAGAAAATGATTAAAATATGTACTTGTACGTGTATTTATATACGTATATAGACACTTATAAAGCTACATATCGAAATTAAAATTTATTATAACATAGTGTGTCACGCTTACGATCGCCCAATTTTCATTTCACAGACAGTCATTAACGCAAATGGAAAATAGAAATTAATAAAATTGCATCATTGTCTGACTCTTGCTGATACCATTTTCAATTTATCATCCTAGTTCCACCGAGTTTCATTTGTTTTATGTGAAAGATTAATTATAATTAGTTTTAGTGCTGAAATGTGTGTTATATTAGGTATACTCTTATACATAGGAACTATATTCACTTTTAATTAGTTTCACAATTTAACCCGCAAATAATAGAGCAGGTAGGGTAAACCTAATGTTAAGACACTCCGTTATCTCGTTTCCACCAGTACACCACTCAGACATTGCAAATTAGACAATATAATGTTTTTGCTGGTCTTACAATCGTATACGATAGTGAATAAACTAATCAATTTGTTTTGAAACTTATATTGTTATGAATATTAGTTGCCAATATCTTGTATTCATCATAACTTTTAGTTTAGAGCTTTAGATTCTGATAATTTTATTTTTATTATTAATTTCACGCTATATCCTTATAGTGGGATAGCCAGAAAGAATGGAGCACCAAAGGCTACCTTAAAGGCATACCTTCTTTGCGTCCTACTAGACCTTTCTACCACGTGCACCATACGAGCGTACCTTATGCAACATTTGCGGCGTAAGGAATCGCCACCCAACACGCCATGTCCGGAATAGCGGCAAGTGGACTACGGCGCTAGAAATAACTTTTTATTTAAATAATTTTTCATGCCAATCACTCATGTCAGGTAAACAGTAGCGTATTTGATTATGACATATTGTGTAGCGGAAAGCAACGTCTTCAAATCAACTCATACTCATACTCAGGAATCAATTTCATACTCATCATGTATACAATACGAATGTTTATATATACTTTTAAACGAAACCATAATAAAATTATGCCACTTTAATCTTATTTTAAAAAATACATATATCATCAAAATTATAACAATATGTATACAAATTTAAAGAAAACCTAAAAAGACTAAATTATTTTAATAGATTCAGAGTAAAAAAATATTAAAAAACAAATCAAATTATTAGTACTTAAAATTTTGAAGTATGTGTCTTCAATACGTGCACTATTTTTATATAATATAATAACTTAGATTTACTACATTGATTACGTGACTTGAAAGATGAAGAGCCGAATTATTCATAATAAAGTGCAAATAGCACGTACGAGTATAATAACGTATTTTCTTGAGAATATCAAGAAAATACGTTATTATACTATGTGGTGATATTCTTAGTAATCTTTTGGCGAGAAATTTCTTAGTAACTTCTGAAATACGTTCTTTCAGGTATTATTAGACTTTAGTTGATACCTTGATTTGGGACATGCATGGGTGATAGTTTTTTGTTCTTTTGTGTATTTCTACATACGAGTGTATTATACTAATATCGACGCTCTTCCAGAGGCTCGAAGGATCCATACTAAAAAAGAACTTGGACGGATTCAATACGTGCGGGTTCAAACTCCTATAAAACGATGAAAAGAAAATAATTAACAAAGTAACTCTAGAAGTAAATAATTATTATTCTAAATATCACTTCAGTGCTTATGTAAACATAATTGAGGACAGCAACTAAATCTTTTAAGTAATGTCACTTATAACCAAAGATTATTTAAAAAAAAACAATTCCAAACCTTCACAGACAAATATATAATATATTTTATATAAGTCCATTCTAAAAGTTAACGGTTATAATATCTATTATTTTAAAAATTTCGGCGTGATACGCAGTAGAGGAGAAACCTTTTTGTTGTCATTTTCGTGTATATCAAGGTTTAATTGACGATATTCATTTTAGTTTTAGTTTAAGTTTGGCTGTCGTCAAAACTATCTATTTTATATAATACACCTTCTTAAAGTAGTGATAGTGAAAATATGTAGGTAGTAGAATGAAAAATTTGGTATAGTTGTATCAGAGAAACGGGTGTGTGCTAAACGTTGATGTTACCGCTTATCCTTTTTTAAATTTTTTATGAAGAATATAGTTTTTAATTTAAACAAATTTAAACAGATTAATCACGTTTATCGTCTTTTAATCCATTTCTTCCTATTAATTAAGATTAATTCTGTTAGATTTGTATAATTTAAAATGAGTATTAATTACGGAAACCAAAGATGTTTTTAAGTATAAAAAGGGCGTTTGCATATTAAATGTTTTTTTCATAACAAGATACAGTAATAAAAAATTGTAATAGAAACGTAAGCGTGACAAACGTAAGCGACACATCCTACGCAAAGGAGGGGCAAACGCCGCTGTATTGTGGTAATTTTCATGCGTATAAAGATTCGTTATTAGTACAACTTTTGAGTTGGAGGTGTCAAAATCTATGAGTTGCATATAAAATATTAGTAGAAAATAATACATACTAATAGTGGGGAATCTAGAAATCTTGCGTCAGTCTAGAAATCTTGCGTCAGTGACAACCTTAGTAGTTTACGGCAGTTATTTGCTATAATGTTACAATTTTGTACCATCTCAAATTTTTCAAGATTGTGAGAAAAAAACAAAACATTTTTATTAAAAGATTTTCACATACTTCTTCTTCAACATCAGTCCAACAGGTAAAGGAGCAATTAATAGTCCCCTTTGTTCTATACAGGATGTTTTAGTTGCGATTGTAGGCAATTCTCTTACATACTACGGTCTTGATCCCTTACCACCATCTTAACGAGTTCATCCAATCTGACAAGGACAATTCTAGTTGAAATGACAAAAGAAAAACTGCTCTTGCAGTGGCAACTTTAAGTATTGCTGTCACATTACTTGCTGGCGGAAAACGGCACACACAATGATTAAAATGTTTAAAAATTAAGATGACAGGCTAATGGAAAATATTACACTTTTATCATCAGGTTATTTCAGACAGATTCGGCCAGTTTTAAGTCGAGGACTGATAAAATCAACTGGTGGGATGCTGGTAAAATCGTGGTTTTACCACGCATACCATATACCGTAATAACTAAATGATTAATAACCTAAAAATAGTTTAAGGCTTATCTTAACATAATTGCGGGTAGCAATTAAATCTCTAAGTAATCTCACTTATAATGGACTATTTAAGAAATCTAAGCTTTTCTAAACCTTAAGAATCAGATAAAGTCTAATGGTATTTACTGAATAGATTGTACGTCTTTATAATTTATTCAAAAAGTACCACTATATGAAGTACCACTATAGTAACGCTACAGGAAGATAGCTTGATATACGATAGCATGATTAATAATCGGATTTGCGTTAAGTTTTACAGTGACAGTAATGTCATCTTAGTAAAACTCTATTACAAAAACTATCATAATGGCAATAATAAATAGCATGTCAATAATGTTAGGAGTAAATCCAATTCTAGCTATTTTTCACTAATGCAAATGTGTGTTAAATGGCGGAACACACAATTTACAGTATATTTAAGGTAAGAAATATGACATTAATAGTTTAACTATTTTTAAAGTGTTATTCCACACTTAGAAAAGAAAAAAACTAAATTTAAAAATGTATAAAAAAAGTCTAAAGTTATACTTTATACTAAAAAAAAATTCGGACCGGCACGTTTTTGAAATTAATTCATACTTTTACACATTTACCAAAAAGACAAAGAAATACAATTCAAAGTAAAATAAAATATAAAACAATAATATTATAAACATAATTGATATAAGCACACGATTTATTAAAGAAAATAATCATTTTACATATCTTTCTTTATTAATTATTTCTAAAGTTAACAGTTAAAATAAAAGGAAGCACTTCGACGCAGAGTATAGCCAACCCCGTCATATTAAACATAAATTGTGAAGAAATGAAAATATTTAATATTTTCATTTCTTCGCTTGGTAACAAGACAAAAAAATTAAGTAATTAGATTCAAAATGCACAGTGTAAACATTTCATAATCTTTAATAACAACCAATCACATGTATTTAAAACTTATATTAATTTTTAGAGCTACGCATAAATTTAAGTAAAAATAAAGGCTGAATATTTATAAATAAATATAATAATATTTTCACTAAATATAGTGTAGACTCTTCGACGTCCTCGTCCAACAAGGTCATCGAAAGACCGACCTCAGGCTGCAGTACTAGACCTTAAAACAACAAGCTGAGCCAAGGCGCGTTCCTTCACGGTAGTAGACTCCATTCAAGCCGGATCCCTTGCTCATCACCTGTGGTGCTAAATCTAGAACACCAAGGCAATATACCTGAAGTTCCGTGAACGCCAAGACAGTATGTCTGTAGTTCAACGAACGCCAAGGCAATACGTCTGAAGTTCGACGAACGCCAGGGCGAATTGCCCGAAGTTCGACAATAGAACGCCAAGGCCTTACGCCTGAAGTTCAAAACTAGACGCCAAGGCCTTTAGCCTGGAGTCTCAACACTTAACGTCAAGACAGTATGTCTGTAGTTCAACGAACGCCAAGACAATACGTCTAAAGTTCGTATATATATATATATATATATATATATATATATATATATATATATATATATATATATATATATATATATATATTTTTTTTTTTTTTTT
>DWMZ01004349.1:0-11812 GCA_018249855.1 Eueides tales michaeli
ATTTAGGAGAATGATATATTTCACATCTTAATTTTTATTGCTCTGATAATAGTGGAAATTTGGGAACGAAAATATCCTAATGGGAACTGAGGATCTTAATTAGGTTTTCAGGTTCTCTACTTACATTGGTTATGGTGTGAAGCTAAAAAATATCACTTTTTCTGTTTCATAATGGCCCAAAAGTAAGTTTTTTTACTATTTTTGACTTTTTTAATTTCTAACTATTATCGACGGAGCTTGGTGAGAACGAATGGCTTAGTTGGTCAGAGCGCTTGGACGGTTTCCAAGAGGCGCCTCTTCAAATTCTGCTTTGTTCAATTTTTTTATGCGTTTTTAAATTTAGTATTTTTCTTTCCTAAATGTGAAACTGTACTTTAAAAATAGTAAAAATATTTAATAAATAGCATTCTCTCTTGCCAGACGATAATTCTAACGAATTGTCTTTGGGTAGTGGAAATTTGTAAAATCCTCCCTACAGAGATGCTAACAATATAAATAAGTTGTAACAAGCGTATAAAAATTTCGACGGAGCTTGGTGAGAACGAATGGCTTAGTTGGTCAGAGCGCTTGGAGGGGTTTCAAGAGGCGCCGGTTCAAATCCTGCTTCGTTCAATTTTTTTTACCATTGTAAATTTAGTAGTAAGTATTTTCATTACGAAACTGGTAATTGTATTTCAAATCCTTCTCTGGGTAATGACTCTCGGCGTTAAGTTCAGCCCTACAATACACATAACTAATTGACTTCAATAGAATAAATTTTAACTATACCGCAGTCATTTAGCACTCTCTGGTTTATATGACAAAGTGCATAAGGTGACGGCACTCGTCTATGTTTCCTTAGCTCTGTCTTTACCTACGGATTTTATAAAATTTTATACTGAACATTAAACACAAAGGGTTCGATATCTCCGCGAGGAAATTAAATATGAAATATTTGCAATTCTTCGCTCTTTTAACATAAAAAACGCACGGTGTTGAGTTTCAACATTCAACATCTCAAGAATTTGGACTAAAGTGAAAAACGGAAGTGTGATGATTGAAACGGAAAATCTATACAATAGGTTGCCAGGTTCTCTCAGCCAACACTGCCATCTTCGGCATATAGTGTGAAGCTAAAAATAGCAATTAAAATATTGAAAAATAGTTAACCTTTTGAAAACTAATTATTAATGATGTATTCCTTTAAAACTGAGTAATGTTTCAAAAAATATTTGATATTTTTATATTCATACTTTACCTCTAACGAGATAACCAGATAAAATAGTGTGTCAAACTCTGCACTTTCTGCATATCTTTTTTGCCTCGTCCAATGTCATCAACCTCTTCATACATTCCCTTAAAGGTCATCATGCTTTTTAGATGAACTTTCTTTAGTGTCATCGATACTGAACTCTTAAAGGTCAAACAAGGTTTCAGAGGTAAACCACGGTTGCACAAATTATACATTTATTATGAAAATATTATATTTATATCCATTAACTGCCCATACATTACTTTTATTTGTAAGGAAACAAAATATGTACAAAAATACTTTTATGTTGACGGTCCCACCCTGACTTTCCAATATAGGAACGTAAACTAAGTTAAAATTTGATAGTGCGCCATGGGAATATCCTTGTAGATGGCCAACAAAGTTTTGTATAAAATTGCTAGGCGTGTTAAATGGTCCTGTTGGTTTGGAAGATTTATACACATAACCTTTTTTGCGTGGATTTTAAGATGAGGTATGACAAAAATTTCGCTAGGAATATCTGAAAATCTTTCCATAGATGTTTTCTTAACGCTGTCTCTTGAACTTGGCACAATAGGCAGAGAGAACTTAAGAAACTATTTACGAGACTCTGATCCGTTACCCAATTCCAGTCAAATTTCAGACACGAACATACTTTAGCAGCCTAAGAAATGGAGAAAGAGAGAGCTATTTATTTGTTTCATAAAGGTCCAGATTCTATTCCCGTTTATTATTCTATTCTGACAGTAGGAGTTTAACAAAAATAAAATTCCTTTGCACTAAGTCCACATTTCAATATTCTAAGCTGATGCCGTATTGGAAGCCTGATGTATCTGTTTCGACTGTCGAAGCGTTAGACTTATTTGCTTCCCTGTACGAAATTCAGGCTACCTTGGCCGTCGTAAAGAGGAAACGTCTGACTTTAAACATGGTCGCGTGTTTGATTCTTAAAATTGAGAAAAAGTATTATTTTCATTATCGGATTTTCACTTCTTACAAGACAAACCTCGCATTTCAAAACGATCTCTGACACATATATTTTACAGTATAATAAATATTTACATTTATTTGCTAGCAAGACGAAACGCGGCGTTGAGCACCGCTATACAATATTAAACGTATCTCTGAAGCTTCTATAAAACGTAATATAGGCATTAAAATTATCCTTCTATAGTAAATTTGTAAGATTCATATACCACATATAATTCATACAATTTACTACCCAACATAAACATAGGCGCAGGTTCAAATTCACAAATACTGCATGATGCATTGAAACATTGAATACGTAAAACGGTAATTACACACAGTATTACGTTTCGAGATCGTTGTAATGGGAATGAATGAAACACAAATCCGACATGTTTATATAGGTATATACGTTTATATATATACTCAAGGAAATGAAACATTTTTTATTTTCAATTTAAATATTTTATGTTTTTATTTCTTTGCTCTGGCAATATGGCAAAGTGCGGCGTTGAGTTCCGCCAGTCAACACACAATGCCTCAAATTCGGCGGAAAGTGAGAAACAGAATGGAATGTCATAACACTAGGTTCCCAAGTCCCCTCTGCCTACCCTGCCTTAACCGTGATACAGCGTGAAACTGAAAGAAAATGACATAGCTTGCTAGGTACGGCTTGACCTAACAAAATCGTAAAATTTTCAAAACTTACGGCCAAAACTAACACATCTTGGCAAAGTGCTTGCAGCTCTTAAGCTACTAATCTCATTTACATTAGACATATCTAAGAACCACCGCAATAAACAAAGTTATCGCTTAAAAATCGCGTTTAAATCGATTTATTCATTTAGGGTCTACGGTGTTACTGATTAACTTCTTTAACACCCTTCTTTTTCCATTGGTTGAAAATAATGCAGACCGTTCATTTACATAAGAAACCAATCAATTATACATTTTACTTTTTTAAAAGAGTAAAAGTAAAATAGAAAATAGCTATCAATTAGGATAAGTACAAAAATTTTAACGTTCTGGGGCTCTGACTACAAAGCAATACGTTCTCGGACAAGACATTTTCTAAATAAGTATACATTTACACCTATTTTCAACAAAACTTCAATACTAACTGGAGTAGCCCAATAAAACTATAATAACTACATTTTAATGACTGAAATAATGAAACTGATCGTAAAATGCACTTGTATTTCAATATTGCGGTACTATTTATTTGGCATAATATATCTATCTGTTCATAAAATGTGCCAGTACAATAATATTTCTGCTTTGTTATTGTGTTAAGGAGTTTGCTGGCGTTTTACCAGATATGGTAAATGGTTCCCAATAATAAAAAATATTACCAATTTCTCTTTTTAGGTTCTCGCTTTAGAAAGCTCTTTAGTTTCGGAGAGGCCGATAGATAACGCATTAAAATAACTGTACTGCAGAAGCGTGCGATTGTAAATGTGACAGTTCTAGGTTTGATCCTTACTCGAGTAAATAAAATATTTCATATTTTTAATTTCAATATTTAATGTTTACATTTTTTCAATCTGGTAACAGGAAAAATTCGGCGTTGAATTTCGTTCCGATTTAACAACGTGTAATATCTCGAATTCAGCGGTAAGCGAGGAACGGAACAAAGTGTCTAGACACTAGGTTCCCAGATACCCTCTGTCTACCCTGCCATGTGTGGAAAATAGCTTTAAGCTGAGGGAAAAAAATAAAGCGCGAATAAAAAGTAAATTCAACGCACAATGCCCCCAGGACAGGACGGAAAGGGGAGAATGGAAGTAACCTAATGGGAACGGAGTAACTCAACACTTGGGTCTCAGGTTCTCTCTGCCTCCCTTGCTACATACATGATACAGCGTGAAGCTAAAGAAATATATAAAAAAATAATTTAGTTAAGCTAGGGGCTGTAGAGGTAAACTAATCCTAAAGTCTTAAAGGTTTTTTTTTAGGTTCGTGTTGAATCCCACACTTGGCAGAGTAGAAATAGGGAAATAGGTAACCCAGGATTGAAACGCTTTGCCCATTAAAACAGTTTCGATATTTTCCCACTTTTAGCAAAATTTAAGTCATTGTGTGTTAAGTGGCGGAACTCAACGCTGCACAAGTCGAAGTTCATAAATACAAAATTCAACATACTTTTTTTAACTGGCTTTGACAATTTCTCGTGCATTTTATTAGTAACCAAACCAAATACCATCGATGTATTGAAATCCCATGAAACATTCATATATTGACAATTTTTATCAAATTAAATCGTTTTTTATTGGTAAATGAATTTTAGTAAATACTTCGTTACGTTTATTTTGTATGTAAAGCCTATATAGTGAAAATGTAGTGGTAGAATTATTTTAATATATACATATTTTTTTTATTTTTTTTAGGGAGCTTAAGCACTTAAGGCCATCGTGTCGTAGGGGCATTAATACATTCTCATTCTCATTTTTTCACTTTTGTGACGAGACCAAACGCGGCGTTAGGCCTCGTCAATCCCCACTAATAAATATACTCATATTTATTAGTGGGGGTTGAACTTTTGTAATTTAAAATATTAAATATTTCATTTCCTTGAGTGGAGATCGAACCTCGTGTTTAAAGTCACAACTTTGTTCCCCTGTGCCACAAAAGGCCTGAGTCTTTTCTGTCTATATATGTACATATATAGATATTCCCAATTTTAACTCGGAGACCTTCGGTCGCGTAAACTCTTATTACAAAACTACGAACCAATTGCAACTGAAATAGGCCTTTGTAAGTAAACAAGTAGTATTTCGACTCGGAAACTCATCAAAGCTTTGCAGTGGCCTCAATTATTTCAACCGTTAGATTTAAGAGGCCTGTCGTGGTGCAGTGGTCCAAGCATGTGACTGTGAAAGGTTGTGGGTTCGATCCCCACACGAGAAAATGAAATATTTAATAATTTCAATTTAAATATTTAATATTCATATTTCTTCGCAGTGCTTCAAATTTGGTGAAAATTGGAAATTCGAATAGTGTCTTAACACTAGGTTCCCAAGTTCCCTTTGCCTACCCTCCCATGAGTGGGATACAGCATAATGCTGAGTGAGTTAGATTCTATTTGAGCTGTTCATGTTTGTTAAATGGACTTCCATTAATTCTAATTTCCGTATCAGATTTTGTTTCATTCTACTTAGGTCGGATATAAAATAGCCTTTATTCCGCCACTACCAATTCGATGTCTAGAAAATTTTGCTAAAAGAAACAGAGTGTCTTAATATTATATACTGTATCAGCATACTGTGCTATATTTGAAATAATTTACGTTCTCCTCTTTCGGTCGAATTTGAGGCAATACGTGTTGATTGGCGGAACTCCACTCCGTGATTTGCTTTGTTACCATAACAAAGAAATAAAAATAAGTATTTTATTTTCTCTAGTGAGGATCGAACCCACCATCGGCCGCGCTTATATCTCCTCTTCTCTATCTCCTCTTATCTACTATTAATATAATTTAATTAAAAATAGAATATATAATTTAGCCAAAATTTATTTTCAAGAAAATATTGGAACATAGTGAGGCAACAGTTGTTTTTGTATCACATGACTGAATACTTTGTATGAAACGAAGCAAATACTGATATTTTACGTAAACCGCGCAAGTGCGTGCGTCTAAATTGTTTTTGCTATATATGTATAATAAGTAATACTTTCTTTTAGATTTAGTTAAAATTAAAAAATATAGGTATACTTCACATTTGATTTGTTTAGAAAAACAAAGCGCGGAGTTGAGTTCCACCACTCTACAAATTCGATCAGTGGGTGATGCATGGGAAACAAAGAGTCTTAACTTTGGAAACCTACTGTTTTGTTCCACGTTCTTTCGAATTTGAATGTAATTAAGTTCCTCGAATGGAGATCGCACTTGTGCCCCTGCGTTGCCTGCGTTGTCTCTACATAAATACATAATATAACAAACAGAATCTCCTAATATATATCCATAGTGACCCAAGTTCACCTGAAAGCTCTTCTAACGTGCATATAAAATGCAAGTTTATTCACCAGTGAGCAATACGTAGTACGTATTAATCAAATACGTTAACGCTAAACTCTATGTAAGTCTAATGCTTGAACTAACCTGATTCGTGCATCCATCTCTATATGTTCATTTAGTTAAGATATGTTCTAAATAATTGAGCATGAGGCATTTTCTTTGGTGCATGCTCTATAGGATAGTCTCTAGACGTAGCAAGTTAGTACTGAGTAAAGGGAACCTGGGAACCTAGTTTTAAGGGGTTTAAGGGAATATAGTGGTTTCCTTAAAGGAACTATTAATTTATAGCTTCACACTATTTCCGCACATGGCATTTCTTAAGGCAATTCTTAAGGTATTGTGTGATGAGAAACGGAACTCAACACTGCACTTTATCTTGTTACTAGAGTGAGGAAATAAAACAATATGAAATATTTCATTTTTTGAGTGGGATTAACAATCTTGTTCCCCTAGACCTCAGCAGACCTCGATTATTAGTTTGGATTGCATAATTCTTTTATGTTGGATAGTCAAATCATCGACAAAGGCCACAATTAAAATTGCATGGTTAATCAATTAATATTTTAATTTCCTCGCTCTAGTAACGAGACAAAGTATTGTTAATTTCCGCCATTTAACTTGCAATGTCTCCTAAATTTTGCAAGAGTAGGGTATGGTAATGTTTTATTGGAAAAAGGAGTGTAAATATTAGTTTCCCCGAATCCAAGAGTGAACCTAAAAATATTTTTCAAATTGATCCAGTGTACCTACGTTTTAAACTACATAGAAATTTCATATACATCGTGTTTGGTGATATATATAAATTATTGATTTGATATTATTATATTATTATTTTAATTTATGGTATTACAGAAATAAAAAAAATAGTTATACATAAATTCTCACTATTCTAAGACGATGTAGAGTGACGTAGAAATATACATACATATATGTATGAGGTCGCCTCAAAAGCTTATTTCACACTTGACTTCCTAAAGTATTAGTGAATGAACTTTAATAATTTAACTTTGTAAATCACTATAGGACATATTCTGTTGCTTTTGTTCGTGAAAATCCTATTGGTATTGCAAATTTGGAAATATTTCTTAATTTCCACTCAAATATTTTATATGAAGATATCTATCTGAAATTTACTTGAGTTTCCAGCGAGCCTGTAACTACTTGAACTCTTAATTTTTTTTAAGAAATGATTTTAAGATATTGGATACCTCTAGATTGATTACTGAAAAAAATTGGAATGATTTTTTTTAAAAAATGGTAGAAACCCTTCCATATTTCTTTTTTTTAAGTATGGTAGAAGGAACCTAGTCCTAAGATATTCTGTTCCTCATTTTTCACGCAATTTTTAAAACTCGCAATTTTTTTTGTAAAACGACGAAACTTGTTACAACGCTTCCTTTTGCATAGCGAGAAAATATTGTTTACTCTTTAGCCTCTTACTATTTAAATAGTAACTTTTGTATTTTTTTATAGCTAAGAACTATTACTCAGAACCTATTATTAAAAAGAGTAGTGGTTTCAATCTCCACTCGAGAAAATTATTTTCATTTCTTTGCTCTAGTAATAAAGAAAAAGCGCGGTGTTGAGTCCCAGAACCTAACACATAATGCCTCAAATATGGCAAACTAGAGGATTAATGGAGTGCCTTTACCCTTGAAAACTGAAAAAAATATTACAGATTATAGAAGACTACATATATTAACATACTTCTGTACGTAAACATATTTGTATTCAAAATTGAAATACGCAAATGTCATTCAAAGATAAACCGTCGGGAATTTTTACAAACACAAAACAATAAAACTGAAACAAAAAGTATTGAATAGATCGAATATTTGATACAAAATATAAATCGGAGCGAGAGCATTATGGAAGAGCTTGAGTGGAGAAAACTTTGTCCTGGTTAAACAAAAGCTTTTAATGGATATAGGTTCAAACTTAGTTTACTTAATATTTCATAGATGAGTGATCGTTGTTATTTACAATTTGGGGTATCAATTACTTTAAGTTCCTCGCTCTTGTTAAAAGACTAAACACAGCGTTTAGTTATGCTATATAAGATTTAATGTCTCAACGATTTTACGTGTGGGAGAGTCACGTTGTCAGCAATGGCAACACGTATGGGCAGACTCGACCGGATTTTTACCACCCCCGGCATTTAAAACCGGCGTTAAGTATTGCCTTTGGTCACTGCGTTTCGCATTGGGTAATGCCGGGCCCCGGTGCGTTGCCGGTCTGTAAGGTGGATGACCTTACAGACCGGCAACGCTCCTGTAGCTCCTCTGGTGCTACACGGGGTCGTGGGCGGCGGTGATCACTTACCATCAGGTGACCCGCATGCTCGTTTGGCGTTTCTTTCCATAAAAAAAAAAAAGATTTAATAAAATATTTTTACTATTTTTAAAGTGTTATTCCACACTTAGGAAAGAAAAATACTAAATTTAAAAACGTATAAAAATTTGGACGAAATTTTCCAATTCCAAATTTTTATACGTTTTTAAATTTAGGATTTAAAAAATAGTTTTAGTTTAAAGTAATAATCTATTCATTTTACATATAAACGACATTTTTATTCAACTTTACGCTGAATTCTGAGCGAAAGGATAAACAGAGTAACAGATCTTATTAAGATATTTCTGTTCCCCATTTTTAACCAAATTGAGGTATTACATGTTGAGTAGCGAAACTTAACGCCGCGCTTTGCCTTATCCCCCAAAGCGAACAAATGCCTCAAAGCAAAATATTCCAAGTTACGGCGCAACGTGGGGAACGGAAGTGTTTCAATAGGAACGAGATATAGAGTATTTGGAACACTTTCCTTAATATGTAGGTTTATTTTATTTGATTCGAATTATAAACAAAAGTGGTTATATCAACTTACTTTTCCACGCAGATGAACATACAGGAATATCTAATATTAGAAATATTATTATTTCAAGTGGATTTTGAACCCAGAAACACCATTGGCATTTACTTCAATAATTGCAATCACACAATTTTTTTTTCAGCTTTCATCGGCAGAGGCAACCTTTAAGTATAGTGTTAAGATTAGTCTTGGGCTTAGTCGGTCACCACTGAGAGCGCTCAATTTAGTTCACAATCTAATGGCGAACTTATTCGCTTTATTAGTTCATTAGTTCTTTTTTGAAATAATTACAAATTTTCATATTGTTTGAATGAATCAAACCAATAAAAACAATACAACCGAAATGTATAGGTTATGTGTTGCTAATTAACATGACATATAATAGTAATCAATTATTTTCCAGTGGAAATAGAAGTGTAAAATGTTAATTTTAATTGCACTTACCATAAAATCAGATATAAACGGTATTGGTATACTGTTTGATAATTAGCCAGCAGTCAAATATTTCTTTATTTATTTATTAGTTCAAATCATTTATATTTACCTCAAAACATTTAGTCCGTTATTAGATGTAGATTTGAAGTTGCCTAGTATACTAGGCGCCTTGATATTTCGATATCTATAGATATCGAAATATCAAGGCGCACACAGTGAAAGTAAAAAGTAAATAACTCGGTTAGTCACATGGCGCTGTGTCTAGTAAAGCGGACGCTGATAAAATTATGAAAAGAACTAAGAGCGAGATCATGGACGAACTAGTTCGCATAGTTCACCTAAAGGACCGCTCTTTCCACCTAGGTCGTTCGCGAACTATCCAAGACTAGTTAAGATACTTCGTTCCCAATAGTACACTGCTGTTCCCCAAGTTCCGACGAATTCTTGAGGCAACTAGTATTGAGAAGTGTAACTCAAGACTCAGGAGAACATAACGCTGAGCTTTGTCTCGTTACCAGAGCGAGGAAATAAAAATCTTAAATACTTAATTTCCCCACCTGAGAATCGAACCACTACCGTAACGTTTACTGTCACACACTTACGATCCTGAGTTGGTGAAAATCTATATCAATTTTAGGAGAAATATAAGACATTGTAAACGTAATATATAGAAATATTAAATATTAAATGTATTTTTACCGACTATAGTAAGTATATTGTAGTTTGAGAAACAGTCTAACTTTCATCAATTTTTTTTACAATGTTTATAAGTTATGGGAGATGGACTCGCATATTTTTCATTTTTTAAATCAGACAATGGTTGTGAATGCTATTCCAATTCGGAGAAATGATAATATTCATTTTTTTTTTCATTTTTTCGGTCTGGTTTGAACGTGCAACGTTTAGTTCCGCTATTTACTACCCAATGTCATGAATTCGGACAAAAAGTTAAGAATAAAGTATGTTGATATTATACTCTTATACCTTCTATATGCGGAATAGAGCGTGAAAGTGCAAAAAATTTTTTGCTCTCATACGTCAGTGGATGACATGCTCTTATTTTAAAGCTTAAGAGCATCGCACTCTGTTAGAATATTTTGTTTTGTTTTTACTTTGACTTAAATAGCTTCAAAACGTCTTCATTTTAGTGATATGTTAGTTTGGTGACTATGAAATTACGACTAGCTTGCATTATTAAGGAGACTATCGTTTCGTAGGGGCAAAATAGCAGGTTGTGGGTTTCATACTCAATAGGGGGAGCCAAATATTTAATATTTTTATTTTTCTTACACTGGTAATGAGGCATGGCCTTGAGTTCCGTTAATCAACACGCAACGCCTCAAAAAACCTCTGCTTATCCTAATATGGAAGGGATCTATAGTAAAAATTTATAAAAGTATAGAGACAAAATAATATGATCTAAGTAAAATTCATGTTATTTTATACTTGACCCAAAAAAAATCACCTCGTCAATTTGGACTATGTTTTAGGAAGATCGAAATAGCAATTTCAGACCTAAGTACCTACTTACTTTGCGAAAATGGGGTCGAAACTATTTCGGTCGGGGATTTTTGAAAATATTTATTTTTTTATACCAGCAAAGGATAAAAAAATAAATATTATTATGTTCCTCCAACCCCTGTACAACAGTTTAATAAATATTACTATTGTTAAGACTGTCTCATAAGGACCGGAACCATTTTCCATAGAAAATCAGGAAGCATTGTATGCTAAATTGCAAAAAGCCAGGACAATTAAATAAATTTTAGAAACTACTGGTGAGAGGGACAGAAAGTGGGGAACGTAGTGTCATAACACTAGGTTCTCAAGTTCCCTCTGCCTACCCTACTATGTGCGGGATACAGCGTGAAGCTGTGAAACTGACATAAATTAAAACATTGTTTTTTATTTATTTTTATTTGATTGTTACTTAACGCTATATTTAAAAAAATACCCTAATTAATTCTTATACTAAATTTGTAACTGATTATTGTCTGTATTGGAGGATATATTTAAAAAATCTTATAAGGGACGTTTATTAATACAAAAAGAATATAGCAGTAGCCAAAACAGTGATATGAAAATTCATTGTCTGTATGTCTGTTTATCTATATGCCTATGCGATTATACGCGCTAATCTCAGAAATTTTAGTTTTTCAATGTCTAAATATTGCCTTAAAAGTGATAATTTTATTAGAATAAAAAAATTATAATTTTTTTTTTTTTTTTTTTTTATTTATTTATATAAATAGTGTTACAAAATTATTACAAATTCAAGGGGCAATCATAAACTCTT
>DWMZ01004350.1:0-11811 GCA_018249855.1 Eueides tales michaeli
ATTTTTTTTTGGAAAATCTAAATTATATAAATACGCATTAAACACTCCCTAACATCGAACAATGCCCTATTACAGTTACGATATTTACTTCCAGCATTTATAAGCACGGATTGGCAAAATAAATATTACTTTTCAATTAAATACCTACAAAATAGTTTGTAGGTATTTAATTGAAAAGCATGAAAACATGTTCCTATCAATGTGACAGTGAGGCGCTGGAACAGTACAAAAGTCACATCACCGCGAACCTCGATTTCGAATAAACTAAAAAGGCATTCCGCACTGGTATATGGCTGGTGTATATAGTTTTGCTTTTATATTTTAGTACAAAGAGTGAAAATGAATGTCGCGCTTACTTAATAGTCTTTTTAAATGTTTAGGATTTTCCTTTATTATAGGACACAACGTAACTGCGTCTATTTTCATTTACTCGTTCTGATAGAATGACAAAATGGGGCGTTAAACTCCGCCACTCAACACACAATCTATTAAAAGTGGCGACGTGTGCGTAACGGAATACTTTAGAGATAAAAAATACAGTGCAAAGATAAAATAAGTAACGTTACTATACTAAATTTAAAAACGTATAAAAACTTGAATGAAGCAGGACTTGAACCTGCGTCAAAGCGCTCTGACCAACTAAGCCATTCATTCTCACCAACAGTCAGAGCGTTAGGACAGTTTCAAATTCTGCTTCGTTCAAATTTTTATACGTTTTTAAATTTAGTATTTTTCTTTCCCAAGTGTGGAATAACACTTTAAAAATAGTAAAAATATGTAACCTTGCTACCTAAAAATTGCATTGTGTATAAACATTAAGGAACACATACATTTAGTTAACGCATGTTGAGTGGTGGAGCTCTACGCTTTATCTCCTTATCGAACCCACAATCACCGCGTTTCCAGCCCGCTTCGCCACTACACCGGGATACCTTTACATATAAAATTGGCCATTTAGTAAAAAAATATTTCAGCGGGTGCCTCTCGCGAAGGCGCGTCGTCGTAATCTATAGTCACGTCAAAACTTTCATAAGCAAATTAGTCAATATTCGATATAAACTAAAGACCATTTAATTTTATACATGGTTGTTGGTCGTAGTGTGGAACGAAAAGTTTTCTGTGAAAGAAAATACCAATTTCTTTGGATGTACTTGAGAATGTCTGAAATTTGACAGTTTCCATTTTTATTTTATTTCTTATTTCATTTCTAATAGATTAGATAAACAAGCTATCAAATTGGAGCTCTGCTCTAGTGCTGAAACAAAGCGCAGTGTTGAGTTATGCTATTTACTACACAATGTCTAAAATATTATGTATTTTATATGGAATGGAATGTTTTTACACTATGTACATAGTCTTTAGTTACCTTATTGTATGCAGGAACGTGAACATTAAACATTTTTTTTTTGCTTCACGCCGTATCCCGCACGAGGCAGGGTTAGCAGAGGGGACCCGGAAACTAGTGTTAAGACACTCCGTTCCACTTCCGTTTCCCATTTTCCGCCGAATTTGAGGCATTGCGTGTTGAATGGCGGAACTTAACGCGCCGCGCTTTGCCTTATTACCAGAGCGAAATAATGAAACATTAAATATTTAAATTAAAAATATTAAATATTTTATTTGATCGAGTGGGGATCGATCCCAGAACCTGTCGGTTACAGTCACACGCATGTGCCGCTGCGCCACGACAGGCCTCAACATTTAGCATGAAACTAAAAAAAAAATAGACAAAGCTAAACGTTAAGAATCGTAAAACATCAGTGCCTTTCTCTAGTTCTGTCATCCTGAATGGTGTATAATCTGTGAACAATGTGGGATAGAATTAATTAGTGTCATAATGTACGTCCTGCAAACTGGACGAGCTGCGTGTGTATAAGTAATCTCTTCAAAATGTATAAATTCATTTATGCCAAAAGGAAATTACGATTTTGTACTTGATAATATAATTTTACTACAAACGCATTACTAAAACCATAAAGTAAAAAATAAGAAACGAAAAGAATATTAAATTCCATTGAAAGTTTCACTTTCAACAATTATAAATATCTTTTATATTTCTTCGTTAAACATTCCTTCTATATTGTTTCAATAAAGCGTGTTCAAGCTAGCCGGAGCTATTCATTATACCTATAAGTGAAGTCTTTGTCTCCAGTAATTTACTTTCCTCCGTAATGTCTCCGAAATATACATTATCGTACGATGTACGTGCGTCAGATTAATGGTCTCTACACTACGTGTTCTTAAATGAGAAATGACTTTAAATAATAACTATTAAATATACAAGACTGGATAGTAAAAATATGCAGATTGTAAACGACAGGCTGTGGGTTCAATCTCCACTCGAGAAAATGAAATATTTTCAATTTAAATATTTATTATTCTAATTTTTTCGCTCACAACAAACCAAAAGCTTTAGTAACAATGCCAAAGCGCGGCGTTGAGTTCCGCCACTCAACACGTAATGCCTCAAATTCGGCGGGAGGTGTGGAACGGAACGGAGTGTCTTAACACTAGGCTCTCAAGTCTCCTCTGCCTATCCTGCCATGTTCGGGATACAACGAAAACGAAACGAAACTGAGTTATTCATTAAGCTACAGTGAGTAAATATGTTGTCGTACTATCGCTTGCTTGAAACATATTCGCGTGCACTCCGCCAGTACCCATCTTCGCGTGAAGTGTCACTCAGAGCTAACACGCTGAATTATAATACAACGATATTAAATTATAATAAATATTAGGAAATATGACGTCATTTTATCACAAAAGGTCATTTTGGACAACCCCTAATGGTTCTGGATTCGATTCTTATTTTGTATTTAAAATATTTTTGTATTATATGGCCTGGTTAGATGAATCGTGGCGTTGAGTTACAATATTTAATTCGCAACAAATGAAGTATTACTTCACATTTAATACAAGGTGTTGTTAATATTGATTTTATGCCCCAGACTGGATATCTTTTTAAAGGATTTCCCCTACTGTAAAAAGTAAAAAGATTATGCGTAAAAAACAAAAGATATTGTTAATAATATTAATAGTATTTTTGAAGCTATGATGTGTTAAATTGGAGATGAGGGCGACGTGTTTAAACACTAGGCCTTTTGTGTACCGTACTATACTCGCATGTAGGAAAAAGCTGACATTTAGTTTATAATCATACAGTGAATATTCCTTAAAGTAAGTTCCAATGGCATAGAGGGGAGTCAACGGATGGTTTAGAGTGGTCAGTATTTAAACATTACTAGAAATTATTAAATAGTTAACTAATAGTTACTTCACATATGTAAACCTGAATAAGCACAGTATAAAGAATAAAATAGTAATTTGTTGTCTGTACCAAAGACGTCTATCAATTTCCCAGTGCCTTATTCATGGATACATATGTGATCGTGATTGTATACAGTATTGCTTTATTTTTACTGTTTTTAAAGTTAAAAACGCGGGTTTAAATTTCACTACGTTTTAATTTTTATATGTTTTCTAAATATAATATTTCTTTATATAAGATATAATATTTTTAGTTAAAAAGTAATACAATTACCTTAGAATGAAGTAAAATACTTTTAATTTCACAATGTGTGTTTGTCAACGTAAAGTCAACGCTAAATTTTGTGCTATCATAGGGAGCAAAACCATCTCCCCAAGTGGGACAAAATCTACGACCATATATCATTCATCCATCCTTTTCATGTTTTCACCAAATTTTTAAGACATTGCGTGTTGACATGCAGTCAGTTTGTCTTGTAACCAGAGCGAAGAAACCAAATTACACTCGGCGATCTTACAGTTAGTATAAAATATTCATTTTCATTTAAACCACCCAATTAATATACGTCAGGTCGCTCAAATAATTAAGCAAATTTATTATAAGTTATAATGAAAACATATTTTTCAGTATCAAAATATGTCATGTACGAGACATGAAGTGTGCCAGAGACACCGGTGACGGCGCTCTGAGTTATGATCTCATCACATAGTCCCTGTACTGTTGTTATTATGTTATATTATTATGAAGGTCTCTTTTTATAATTACGAAGATAGAAAGAAACTCGCTCTTTGTAAAGCAAAAATGCTTTTTTATGAATCTCATGGAAAAGCTTTTATTTCGTCATAAGAAATGCTTCATTTAACTAAGATTATTTAACGAAGACGATTTTTGTCATTTAACTCTGTGGGGTCAGAGCACAAAGATGTACGAGCACACTCTCTGAAGACGCGGTTTTTATGATACTTTATAAGAACATTGTATACAAATTTATATTTATTTGTTTTCTCTTAAATAGTAATACGTATTCAAGGTCTGAGCGCGGAGAAGGTCTTTTTAAAAAATATATAATTTTAAATATATAATAATATTTAATTAATAACTGGTTAGTTAAGTTACCTTAAACAGACTTATTAATCCTAATTGAATATATGACTACAAAGTAAAAAGACCATCCAAAGAAGATGAAGATTCTAATTCCTAGAATATTCTTGGGCAGACAACGCTATTTTACAGCCTCAGTGTCTTGGCACGAAGTAACTCCTTACTCCTTGAGATCGAGGTTTTCCGGTAAAATCTCCTACTTCAGATACACAACATCAAACACACATTTTAAATACAAATGTACGGATTTCTTCAACTATGATATAAATCCCAATTTTCCATACACGAACGTTTTTCATTATTTTTTGGGTTTAACTTATTTCACTTTTCTTAAAGTATTTTTTATTAGCTTCTTTTATTTATTACTTCAGAAGTGGTACCTAACATTAAGTATCATTCTCTGAAATTATTCGATGCCTTTTCAGAGTCAGGCAGTTTTCATATCACAAGGATCATTTAGGGTAAGTATATAATTTCCTTTAACCTTTTACGGGGTTATTTCTTAAATACATGTTTTTGTGTTGTTGACTTGTTTATAAATTGGACATTGTAATCATTGGTGGTGGTAAAGTGGTTGAATTGGAAGTCGGGATACAGTATCTTAAAAAAATATTTCAACATTAGGTTATATGCGGGAAACTAAAATAATTAAAAATTTAAAAGTATTATCGTACTATACATAATCACTTATGACAATACATTTTTGAAAATCACGTTTTAATAATCATTTCACTCCCTAATTAATAAATCTATTAAAATGAGCAAAGTTCCGCTAAGCTCAAAGATTGTGAGTCCAACACAAACACCAAACTCATGTAATCGAAGTGAACGAGAACATGTAAATGTTGGAACTTCCATATGATATGTTGTAGAGTAGTAGTGATAAGTCATAGGTACTTATTTGTACTTTGTATTACAACAAAAGACGCTGGTTATATATGATATTTGTTTACATCCTGTTTAGCAGATTTGCTAAACTTGATCTCGTTGATACAAAACATATAAATTGTGAAAATATCTGCGAGCGAGAATATTGCAAAGAGCAGTCATATGGGGTAAGAAATTGACTAAAAAAAATATTTTCCGACGATTGAAACACCTAAAGGCCATCGCTAATTTTGTAAGCATATCTTAAATAGTTGGTACTTTCTTTATAGTATTATAGCAAAAGATGCAGCTTAGCTCAATCATTTAATATTTACAAAATATGCCATATTGTGACTTAGTATATGAAGTTTGTGTTTCACAAATTATAACATCACACAAAACATAACCTTAATAAAACCAACCAAGTCAAAACAAAGAGATAATTGTTATATTTTAAAATATAATTTAACAGATATTACATAGATAGACAGTTATATAATAGTAATTGGTTCCGAGATTTTATTCGATTGATCCGCTTCGTTAGTAGTAAATTCACTCTCAATTAACAGATTTATTATAAAAACTTGTATAACTTGTACCTTGTAAAGCTCTATGACCATATGTAACGGACAAAGAGACGAGAATTCAGAAGAGAAAGAGAGGTGCTAGTTTCAAGAATGCTCTCTATTTTTGTGTCTGGATTCGAGACATTGTTCGTTTAGTAGCGTCGAACGTCACCTATAATTGCAGAAAAATTAAACTAATTTATATCTCTGAATGGAAAACTTAAAATTTTAAATACAAAAGACAGATAAATAGATTATTCGTTCACTTTATAGAGTGTCTTAACAAAAATGTATGTAGTATAGGATGTGGAGCTTATTTTTAGTATATACAAGAGTAGACAGAGGGGAGCTAGTGTTAATACTTTCAAGTTCCCGCTTTCCGTCCAATTTTGCTCTTATCTTTTTAGCAGAGCGAAAAAATGTTATAACCTCGAGTGAAAATCGAACCCACGGTGTCGTTACAATCTAGTATAGATAAACTTACTAAAAGTTCTGTGACTCACAACACAAGTGTTGCAAGCGACGGAACTCACTGGCCCCAGGTATGATGGGTTATACATACATAATATATTGATTTGATTTGAAAGCAGAAATTAAAAATTATTTTACAAATTATTATTAGAAACTTGTTATAAGAAACATGACAGCAAAGTAATTTCGTCTTTAAACTGTAAATCGACTAAATACAGCAAGGAGCTTCTTCAGTTTGTAAACAAACAATGACGCGAGGATCAATTTAACTCGGCATCCTATAATATTGAACACACAGTGTTCGTAATTAATTCTCCTTAGCTTAGTGGTTGTTACGATCGAGTTCAGTTTTGGTTTGGTATTTATATTTCCATGTATCATATAATGTATATGAATATGTTACTTCTAACTACTACTAATGTATATGTTACTTCGTTCATCATTACGAATCGGACTCACGACCATTAAATTCATAATTGCAACTCTTCTTTGTACTTCCAGTTTCACAATTAATTATGTTCCATGTCATTTTAATTTTGTCTGTGGAATTTTTCATTTTGTTTCTAATATGTAAAGATTTTGCCATGGAACATACTTTTTTAAGCAATTTCGAATAGTTCTGAACATAATTAGCAAATGATTCACTGTGGTTATATGCTTTTCACTATATAGTTCGTATAACCTTTGTCTACTCTTATGAATTCCCACAGTCGCCCAATCATTAAATGATAAGAAACTCCTGGATTTTACTATTTTAGAAGTAAATACAGCATTAAACTCATTTTTAATAACATTAAAAAAAACCCATATAATAAGTTGGGTTTATTAGAACACTGTAAGTATTGGAGTTTTGCTATTGTATTTCTTCTAAACTTTTCTATACGACCAGTTGTCATCGATACACAAACAATTTCGTTATTTTTACAAATTTATTTTTTACCAAAGTTAAATGAAGCCAACTGACCGCAATGATCTGAGCTTAACATATTAATTATTGATTTTTCTCTTGGTAAAAAGTTTGTAAAAATATTATCAATACAAGTGGCGGTACAACTAGTTATTCTTGTTGGCTCATGAACATGAACTACAAGATACAAGGTGAAGTTGAATATAAATGCAGAGCGATTTGCAGAGGATTTTAAATTCAAATTCAAATATTTTTATTCAAAATAAGAAGTTACAAGCTTCGTTTTTTGAAAGTAGTAAAAGTATATTTTTTACGTAATGTGGAATAACACTTTATAAATGTTAAGCCTTACTTAAATAGTTTTATTTATCTCTTATTTAGTTATCGCTTAAATAATTGCTATAATTTCAGTACCCTTTAAAAATGGAAGCCGGAACAACGTAAAGCAAACAGAGAGATTTCCCGTCCATACTGAAATAAAGTTCAAAAATATACGTTTCCGCTCAAAATTTTTAAAATAATTTCATAAACGTATTTTCATAAACCGGTTTTCGTTCGAAAGAACAAAGCTTTTGAGAGCCTTTAGTAGAAATAATTTGTTTTTTATGAAACGAATCTATATATTTATTAATTTGAAATTATGAAATCAAGACACTCCGTTCTTCTGCCTACCCTAAAGATATAGCGTGAACATAAGTCAATTTGTAAAAATCTCCTTACAGAGATGAACATAAATAAGTTTTAACAAACGTATAAGTTTGTTGATGTAACTAAATGAGAACGTGTGGCTTAGTAGATCAGAGCGCTTGGATGGTTTCTAAGAGGCGCGGGTTCAAATCCCGTTA
This sequence comes from Eueides tales michaeli, assembly GCA_018249855.1. NCBI lineage: Eukaryota > Metazoa > Arthropoda > Insecta > Lepidoptera > Nymphalidae > Eueides > Eueides tales. Next base: position 8,026 of record DWMZ01004350.1, read on the forward strand.
CGAATTTGTATACAAAAATTTTATGACTTAAATAATCATATCTCCTACAATACAATATTCGCAAATAAAATAAGAAATAATCTACTTAACTACTTTTGAACCTATCTCATAAATACTGTATGTAAATTTGCGTAATTGAATGTTACACTTTGTTAACCAGCGAGAAAAATATATTTAAACATATTATAGAACACTAAAGTTATGCAGCCCATAACCATCGTAAACAGATGCCCCTTAACATGGCGTTTGTGATAAATTCTAAATAATTTAAAAATATTTCCCTACTTCTATAGTTGATAAAAGCATTTTTCTCGGTTCCTACGTATTTGGTTTAGAAAATAAAAGGTTTTGAGACTCGAGAGCGAATAGTATTCCAGTACTATAGCTATTTTCTAATGCTAGTTAACTTAATGGCGGTCTGAGACTATCTTGCGGTGTATGTGTGAAGCTGCTATTGTACCTCATTACGAGGTAATATCCTCACTGCGCCTTATAGACGCTTGTTTGTTTATATTTCAATCTTAGAGAGATGCTATAGAAGGATACTTACTGGCACAACACAGAGCTCGTCAATTCTTACAGTAAGATTACATGATAAAATTACAGAAATGCATATAATGTGTCGAAGAAATAAAAAGTAAGAAATTTCAAAAAGCATATATAATTAAACAATATAGTTTTATATTCATTTTTGTTTAATTTGGGATCATTTGCCTGTAAACGAGATAGTTGTGGGTTCGATTCACATTCGAGGGAATTAATTAGTATCATTTTCTCGCTGTAGTAACAAGACAAAGGTACGCTGTGCCATCGCGACCCTATTTACGAGGGATTGAGTCCACTTAATTCCTTCAAAGCTCATTGGCCTGAAATTAATCGTTATGTTTATATGTTCTATAGATGAAAAATGTTTCCGTTTTGTTGTTTGAATTTTTATTTTGTGTGTTATATGAAAAACAGTCTAAGCTTACCAGTGCAGTTAGGAGAAGATATTAAGACACTCCAGTTTCCATTTTTCGCCCATTTCATGAGTATATTGTTATAAGTATATTGCTATGAGAATACGCATTTAGTGTAGTGTACATTAAACAGAAGGACCTAGTAGCAAAAACTTCAATCTCAGATCTCTCTCCGAATTAGAGACATTACGTCTTGTATTACAACGTCACGCATTGTCTTACCTGAGCCGTAAAATGAAAATAGTTTAATTTCCCGAGCGGTTTCACATTGACTCAGCTTCCACACGTCCCGCCGCGATCATCTCATTGTCTGATCTCTATTTGTCTCGTTTCCAAAGCAAGGTAATGAAAATACATTCTCCCAAATAGGAACCGAACTCAATATAATTGCGTTTACAGTCAGTTACTTATTGAATTATTTGTGCCAGATATTTTCCAATTCCCACACATTGTTTTGGCAACAATTTTTAATTTTTATTACAAACCTTTGTTAGTTCCTGTGAAATGTTTGCAAGCTCAGCTTCCTAGTGTATAGTTGAATTGAAATTTGGCTTGCAACTTTAATTCTCATGACTATGAAATCAAATATAATGAGTATTGTTGCCGATCGAAAATGGCCGCCGTAATAATATTGTGGATTATGTACATTTTTTGTACAACTCATGTAATATGGGTGTTAAATAAAAGGATTTAATAAGGTATATATATATATATATATATATATATATATATATATATATATATATATATATATATATATATATATATATATATATATATATATATATATATATATATATATATATATATATATATATATATATTACGTATTAGAAAGTAATTTCAACTTGACCTTCTCTAGGACCACAAAAAGATCCTTAACGCACTTTAAACAAAACACTAAATAATTTTTTTGAATTATTTTGTCTATCATGTCTATTCTCATACTTAACAATAGAAAACATTGAATAGGGATTTTCAATACAAAATAACACATAACATAAATTTATTTGTATGGATTGTAGTGTTTTCTTGTGTAGACGGCTGGTCGGCCTCTCGAGTGAACATCTGTGCGGTATAACCTCTTATACCTGAGCTTTTAGTATTTATTTTTAAATCATATATCATAGTGCTGGAATCACAATACTCTTTATTTGTATGTGCATTAGTTTAATTATTAAGACTGAGGTCGTCGGGGCGCAGTGACACATACAGTTAACAGTATAGTCGATAGTATACTCTTCGCTCGGGGGAATGAATCATATTTAAACAAAAATTTATACTGCAATTAATGTTGCCATCGTAGCTCTCGGAGTACTTTTGTTCAATACCAAAAAGTTATAAAGTAATATTTAGCCGATAGTTGATTTTATTATTACTTTCGACTTTATATTAAGATACACAAATCCATAAACATTGTCCACATTGTACTATATAGATATAACGTTCAAAGATATATCGTTTCTCTCTTTCAGCAAATATATTTTTTTTACATTTATTACATCCTAACTGGTTAAAACTTTATTAATTCGATTTAAACATATTATTCAACAAAATGTACCAAAACTGCGACAAATCAAAGATCTTATTATATCGGTTGTATATTTTTTCAATATCCAAGTTTTATATATTTTCATATCATACTATAACCTGCAAATCAAATATAAACTTGTATATTTATGTATGTAAAGTTGTCAACATACTTACAGTCGCTCGTAAACTCCGCTAACTGAGCGCTTTATTTGTAAATACGTTGTTCTAACAACAGTGAAGTTCGTCCGCTTACAACTTCAAAGCTTCTGTTACAATGAAATAACTAAGTTATTGCTTGGACGGAACATGAAATAAGCGGTATTGTGTATAATAGACTATATGTAGTCTGTTGTCATTGTTGTCAACGCGGCGCAGTTATGTATCTGTAGAAACGATAATAGTGAGTTCGAATTTCACAAAGTTCGAGCTAATTATGAAAAACATTTTATTATTTTAATATACTTAAAGTGAGATTCCCCACGAATGATGTAAATATCCAGCTTTTAATACCTATGAAACTATATTTTAATTTTAATTAAAATTATATTTCTTGAGTACTATCTAAAAGTGTCTAACATCGTATTTGTACAAAATATATGTTTATTTTGAAATGAAACTAATTTCTTTAAATTAAACGCCTATTTTTAAAATATGCTTCTGAAAACTCGACATTTTAACGTTTCTTTTAAATACATATGAAATATTCAAGTGCCCGTGACTATAACGGAGTTGTACCTACTGTGGAGTTTGTAGATTACAAATCATAAAAAAAATCAGTTCAAATCAGTACTTCCTGAGATTAGCGCATTAATCCAAACAAACTAACCAGCTCTACAATGTTAGTAAAGATTAATTAGATAATATGTTTAATTGTATAATTTGATGCATACCTTTCGGAAGTCTTATAACTTTGTTGTAGCTTAAGTATTCATGAGCTTTTTTGTTTGTTCTTTGTAAAATCTTTATCATTGGATATTAATTCAAAGAAAACGCACTAATACTAGAAAAGCGGCGTCTCGAGTGAGAGTACTTGAAAACATCTTTGTACTCTTATCCTGCGGTTTTTTGAAATAATAAAGATTTATTTAGCATAGTGAATTGAAGCATTTCATTGAAACAACAAATTGAAAAATCGTATTTGTGGGTTGAAAAATAAAAAAAAAAAAATATAACCCCTCGTTTTGCGTATTTTGACAAAAATGTAACAGCAATGACAGTCTGCGGCGATTTTAACATGTGCTACTACGATACATGTACTACAATGATAACATTTAATGGACTCCGCGCGGCTGTT
>DWMZ01004351.1:0-11811 GCA_018249855.1 Eueides tales michaeli
CGGCTCTTCTAGGGCAGGAAAATCTATTTAAGATCAGAGTTATTTTATTTTCTACTTTCCACCTATTTTATTTTTTTAAAATCGCATAGTAGCGACAACCGAACACTCTTTTTTCCGTATCTAAAAGAAAGAAAAAATAGAACTACATACACGGACCACTATGATGCCACGCTGTCAAGACTTTTTAGTACTAGATTGTATAGATCATCGACCTAGTATTAACATGAAATATTCAGGTTAGTCAGTAATGAAATTTGGCACGAAGTGGCAATGAAAAATTTGGCAACTTACAATACGAATATAGGAAAAAAACCAAAAATTTAAAGGCATTTGATGATAAAAAATCAGTACAAGCTATATTTGTAGAAAATGTCGCCCACAAACTTAATTTGTAAACTTTTATATATATTTAGTTATACTTTCCTTTGACGTAAAATCTTGAACTCAGTACGGACTCTCGGAAAGTAAATTTGATTTACACTTTTCGGTTTTTTTAGTCAAGATTCTAAAAATATCTATGTAAAATAATATAAAAATACGAATACATAAAATATATTCAATTTTGTGGTTCTATCCAGAAATGGGGCATGAAACGAGGAAAAATTATATGAGTTGAACCTCTAAGGCTTGTAGTATATCATTAGCGTTGCGTAAATAAGGCATCATTATTATGAAATTATTGAAATAGAACTTATTACAGGGGAGGAAGATGTAGTAATTTGTCACCAAGATCGTAAGTTCAAAATTCAAGTTTTTTTTTTTATTCTATTTTTTTTTATTATTTGATAAATATCATAGATCAGTAGGTCAACGTCTGTCAGTAAATGCTATGGTTGTGGGACATTGCGATAAGGAAAAAATCTTGAATTTTATAAATAAAGTATATAAGTACATATATAGTACACAATTTTACCTAGTAATTCATTTATTGGCACTTGCCAAGTACGGTGTGACGCGCGGCCTACCCTCGGAAATGGGTACAAGTTCAATACGCCGTCGCGGCGAAGTTTTGCCCCGCTGTCTGTAAATAAATTAATATTGTAAGAACAATAATACAGTATTATTATTCAATATTACAGAAAAATTAAATATTATTATATAATTGCAAATTTATTAAAAAAAATCTAAGACAAATCACAAATATTGATCATCTTTTCATAAGGCTATTTCGTAAATAGATATGATCTAGATATTATGGGTACCGCTAATCATATCTTGGGTAAATTTGAGGCACTGGCACTGTGAGGGATTGCGGGTTGATTGGTAAAAGTTAATGCCGCTCTTTGCCTTGTAATCAGAGCGAAGAAATAAAAATATGATTAAATTTGAAAATATTAAATATTTCATTTCTTCGAATGGGGATCGAACTCACTACCTATCGCGTTTACAGTCACACGCTTGTGCCCCTGTACCTTGACATGACTCAAATACTTACTTAGAAAAAGGTAGAAACGTAAATTTTAACATTATGGATTTGAACCCACGCTTTTTGAAATCTATCGATTTATTATTCTATTTTCATAGTAAAAAACCCAATAATATTGTCCCGCAAATAAAGAAAGCAAGTATGTAACAACACGCTCGTAACATGCAAATCAGTCAAGGGGCGACAGTCACAAATTGACAAATGCCAACACCCTATCCATATCAATGTAAGTTGTTTGATTTCTTCCGTAACTTTTATGTTTTCGAAAACTTGATGTAAAAAAAGTTTTATTATGACTTTGTAGCTTAAAATATATTTTTTTGTAGTGTTTTTTTGTTTATTAATTCTTTCATGCAGATTTGCTCCCATAATCAAATGGAAATAACTAACTTACATAGAAACGGTTAACGCAATGTAGTATAGTTTATATGTTTGCTTTGTAAATATAAAAATAATATTTAATTCATAACATCAGTTCCTGAGATGAGTGTGTTCAACTAAATAAAATTAGTAGGCTGTTAGTGCAGCAGTTGAGGTCTAACGAAATGTTTGAATTGTTATGAAATATTGTATGGCCAAAAGCGATGGTTATAAGTTCGATTCCTGATATAAATGAATATTTTGAATATATGAGTTTCCCTGAGCTCGTAATAGATGTATAAAGTTGAATTTCATAACTTATGTACCACACAAAATAATACGTAAACATTTAAAAAAAAATACCAGCTTCACACAGTGACATGGCAGGGTAGGGGAAGATGGGAAGTGGGAACCTAATATTAACACTCCACTCCGTTCCCACTTTACGCCGAATTTAAGGCATTGCGTGTTAAGTAACGTTACTTAACGCCGCGCTTTATCTTGTTACCGGAGCAAATAAAAATAAAACATTAAATATTTTCAAATTAATGAAAAATTTTAAATATTTGTTTTTCTCGAGTCGGGATCAAATTTACAACCTGTCGCGTCTTAGTCATACGATCCTCAAACATATAATAACTTAAAAATAAATTATACAACGAATCTGTCTCTGAGATATTTAGAACTCTAGTTCCCTACCAGAAACCTTTGAATTTAAGACATATTAAGACAAACGATTCGGGTGCGGTATCTAACTAATACGTATATTAATTTATAAATAAAGCCATGGAGACAGACTGTCTTAATAATAAGTTTCCAAGTTCCATCTGCCTGCTCTGCCATGTGATACAGAGTGAAGTTAAAGAAGAAGATTTTTTAATAAAACTATACAAATATACAATATATTTAATTTTGAAAAGGTCTTCACTCACACAAAATTTGTTTATGTATTTATTTAAAATTAAATAAAACTATCGACTGTAAAATAGACAACTTGCAAAGACATGAAACATTTAGTATTTCATGTAAGATGAACATTAAACAATATAAATGCCAAAGTTTCAACCATACTAATAAACAAAGTTTTGACACGATGTGTTTGTCAATTATTATGTTGGACGAACTTTATTCATTTGTGTAATATATTATAGTCCCTTTGAATTCATATTTCTAACCTATAATCATTAACTGTTAGTTTCTCTCCTCTAATCATTAATTATCATTACACATTAACCTTTTTTTTAATCATTAATTAATCAATGTATTAATAAGCAATTTAATTTCTAAATATTAAAACTAGTGGTGTTTTTTATTACATGAAGAGAAAATTCGCTGATTAGTTCATTAAGGAGTTTATTTTTTTATATTTTAATAAAAAATATATATTTTTACTATAAATCGTTAAAAAACACGATCCTTAAAAATATAATTTACAGAAAATTCAGCTTAGGTTAAGTTAAACTAAAACTGTAATGATATGATAATATTGTCGTTGTAGCTAAGAGCTTTGGCCATTTATTGTTGGTAAATTTAAATAATCCCCGGATTTCATTATCTTCATACTAATATGAAATATTTTTAAGATATGAGAGTGGTCCGTTAAATTTCTACATATATACTACCAATCGTTGAGGTCGGTCATAGGGACAGGGTCACAAGCGCGTGACTGTAACGACAACAGGTTTTGGGTTCGATCCCCAATATAAGAGATAAAATATTTTCTGGTCTTCTATCTGATAACAAGGCAAAGTGTGGCGTTGAGTTTCGCCACTCAATACGCCATGCCTCAAAAAAAAAGAGTATAAATATTATAAAATAAGTTGATGTAACTTTTTGATTAAACGCACTAATCTCGGAAACTAATAATTCGAATTATTTTTTTTTTTTCGTTTTAAATAATATATTATTATGTTTTAATTACTAATATGTATCTAAACGTGTATGCATGTTTTGAGTTGAACAGAAAACCATGACTCGCAGTCACACATATATAATTTCTAGAAAATTTATGAAATTGCTGCATTTATTTATAATTGTTGAAAATAAGATTTTTTTGTTAAAATGTAAAAAATCTTACGATATGTCGTGGCGGCGACCGAAGACACCAATAAGAGGGAGAGGACGAGCCTGTTTGACGACTGCATTGTACCTGCTAAACGAAAACGTAAATGTTAAAAATATTTTAAAATTTAATGATATCGCTCTCTCTTGTTCACATAAAGGCACCATTACTACTGCAATGTAATCTCTACTAAAATTTGAAAAACATGAAAAAGAAATTCTATTAAGAACAGAAATTCTATTGTTATGTTCAATTTTTTTTACTAAGCAACAGTCTTTCCAGTTTGTTTATGTATAAAACGTATATATGACATATAAAAAAAATATTGATTGAGCAATTATGCCATTTTAGTGTAGTGGGACAGCGTCGATGATTGCAATCGCGTTGGTTCTGGGTTCAATCTCCATTCGAGGGAGTAAATTATTTAATTTCAATCCCTCGCTATAATACGGTTAAGTCTTTTAGTGGCCTTAAGCTCTACCATTGAACACACGATGTCTCAAATTTGGGCAAAAATAGAGACATTGACATTAGAGTATTGGAACACTTTAGGCACATTGCTACAAAGAAAATATTTTCCCAAAAGTCAACCTTATTAATAATAAAACAGTTTTAAATTAAAACTAATAATACATTTTGTCTCATTTAATATTCATTTCAATGATATTTATGTGAATGAACTGAGTTGTCGAACCGACACTAATTGAAATTATCATCTACCCCCGCAAATCCCCACTTCCAGGAAGCAGTTTATACATGAATCTAGTGATCTGCCCTTACTTTACTTCTAAAGTAGTATGTTTTATAAGTTATTACTTTTTAAATATATAATATATTATAATAATGACCAGTAAGAATAAAGTAACTAAATTTAAAAACGTATAAAAATTTGGACGAAGCAGGATTTGAACCTGCGCCTATTGAAAACCGTTCAAGCGCTCTGACCACTAAGCCATCCGTCCTCACCAAGCTCCGGCGAAATTTTTATACGCTTGTTAGAACTTATTTATGTTGCATCTCTGTAGGGAGATTTTAGAGATTATTTTAGAAAATGCTGTTTATTAAATATTTTTACTATTTTTAAAGTGTTATTCCACACTTAGGAAAGAAAAATACTAAATTTCTAAACTCCGTCGAGCTAGCAACATAAATAAGTTGTAACAAGCGTATAAAAATTTCGATGGAGTTTGGTGAGGACGGATGGCTTAGTGGTCAGAGCGCTTGAACGGTTTTCAAGAGGCGCGGGTTCAAATCCTGCTTCGTCCAAATTTTTATACGTTTCTAAATTTAGTATTTTTCTTTCCTAAGTGTGGAATAACACTTTAAAAATAGTAAAAATAAAGATGTCACGTGTATTGAGTGGTGTCATGAGTATGACGAAGACTGCGCACTTCGAGAGAATGAGAGACGACTGAATGCAATAAAAAATTGAATGGTAAAAGGAAGATTCTTTAAAAAAAACGTAGTAACGACAGTAACAACTGTAGAGGTCATGTAAAAAGCATGAGTTACTCCCGAAGTCATGTAGAGATTTATGACAGCCGAGGTAAAAGAGAGCCGTAGTCCTGCGTTTATTTGGCGATCTTACAAGGGATAAAACGTTTTTCTTGTCTTGTTATAAAAACAAAGATGAAGTGATGTAGATTGAAATTATATGATGTACTAGCTGTTACCCGCGACTTCGTCCGCGTTCACTATTTTGGTCATAGTGACTTAAACATAAAATATAGATATATGCTGTCGCGGACTTTTGTTTAGAACTATTTAAAATAAATAATCCTATAGTAATTATCTTTGTGTAACTCCAACGATAAAAAAAGTTTGTTTTTTAAAATCGGTTATCCCATCTTCGAATAATCTGAGGAACATACGTATTAAGAATTTCCTACTTTTTTGCAGTCGGTTAATAAAATGAGATGATAGTCAGATACAGATCTCCCAATTGCGTTATTATACGAAAAAACCGCATCTGTGCCTTACAAATTTGAGGGTTGCCCTCGAGTTTTTCAGGATTCCATCATCAGATCTTGATCTCCTTACCATGGGACCAATTGTGAAATATATCCTCTCGACCAAAAAAAGTATTTTGAAAATTGGTCCACCCATCATCGAGTAATCGGGGAACATACATAAAAGAACCTCCTTTTTTATATCGGTTAAAAATCCTTATAAATTTTAACTTATTATGTTATTCTGATATCGAAGCTATATTACTGCAAAGTTTCATGAAAATCCGTTCAATTGTTTTTGCGTGAAAGAATAACAAACATACACACATCCGTACAAACTTTCGCATTTGTAATATTAGTAAGATTTATTGATAGAAATATATACATATAACTTATTTTTAACGAGATAAAAAAATTAACCAAGCCGACGTCGTCTAAACGCTTAAATTTTATAAGATCGTTTCTTGAGGTTGCCGTTTTCCTAGTGTGCCTAACTAGGTGCATACATGCAAAACATCACAAAATTACTATACGTTCGGTAATTTTACCTGTTACACTGTTACGTTAATTTTAAGATAAAGTAAAGTAAGCCAATTAACATAAAATGTAAATTTCTCTGGAAGATAAATATACCATTATATTAGTTACTAGCGTCCCCTTCGCGGCTTCGCCCGATTGAATTACATTATTATTAATTTAGTATCTATATTACTTTCATTTTCTTATAACAATATCATTCTAAAAACATTATCTACACTGAAGAGCAAAATTTTAGAACAATTTTGTAGAATCACATTCTTTAACACAGTGTAAGTTACAAACGCTATAAATATAATAGCGAAAACTGTAATTAATGGTTTCGTTGTTTTTTCAAATTCATTGTTTTTTTAGTTCTACACTATAAAATGCCACCAAAAATATTTTTTCTTATATATATGCCATGTACAGACACCGAACCGACACAATTTTGTTAAGTATAGATGTGCATTTTTAATTTTCCGTGAACAGATCTCAGAAAGATTAAACATGGTCAGTTTTTATGAATTGCTTGCGACAAAGTAATACTTGCCCCGGGGAATACTAGTTAAATTAAGTGAAGAAAAATCCGAGATAACTTCCAATGTATAATGAAAAATATTGTCTAAAACCGATTTTTGTTTGGGGCCGTTGCTTAGATGGTTTTTGCTACAAATTTGTAATTTATTTGAATTTTAAACGATAACTTTTCTAGCTAGTCTTGTTACTTAAAAATATTTATAACCATAGCCGCCGATCTCAGCCAGCTATTTTGGATTACGTCTAGTAGGAAATTTTAGATCTATTATATAATTAGTACCCCACACAAGTAATTGACAGCTAAAAAATATATCGTGTTAGAAAAAGGAAAGCTTTTGACATAGTAACGTTATGTTAGATTAATTATTAAAGATATGCTGGCATTTAATTTTTAATCTATCTTGTAAATTATTTATTGACATTAAAAAGTATTTTTTAATTTATTAAATACATAGGTTAAGAAAAACTGTCGAAATTAATGAAAAACGAAACTAAGCATAAAATAAAAATTAAACCTATTATATATAGCATGTAGTAATTATATATAACATATTTTTATGTATAACAGCTCATTATTTTTGAAATTAAAAAATAACAAGGTACAGGCCGTTACACACTGTAGTCGCTTCCTTATTCTAAAATGAAAAATTACTGAATATTTTAGTATATTAAACTGAAAATTCTAATTACATTATATAATTCATAAAGTTTTCACTGATTAAATTATATGAATGAAAATAAAAATAATGGTATATATTTCGAAAAAAAATCTATTCATGTTAGAAAGAAAAGGGATTATATTGAATTTGATAAAATAAGTATATACTTAATTTTTTTAAAAAAATAGTATATACTAGATAAAAAAATATTAAAAATAAAATAAAATATAACGAAATGTTAGAGTAAATAACCTAATAAGGATTTTATATATAATAAAACAATGACCAGCATATTTTTTTTTAAATTGTAAATGTATTATATGAAAAATATTAATTAAATTTTATAACATGTCAAGGATTTCTTTGATTTTAATATTATTATTTGTATAAATAATATTTTTACAAGAATACAATGAGGCTTACCTTTGCGATCACCACCTGTTGCCTGAATGCTGGAATTCGCTCGCACCCTCACCTTATATAGCACGTGACGCCCGCGCCCTAGCGCTTCTCAAAGTTTGGACTGTAAATCTCCTGAAAATTACATTAAATATTATAATTATATTTAAAAGAAACATATATGGTATATTTAAAAAAGTATAAGAAAATAAGTATTTTACAAATTAAACACATATTTACAGATATTCTTTATAATTGTTTCTAGAATTTGTACTAAAAGTAAATAAAAGTGTTCCAAGTTAGATTTTGATTTATACTTAAGAACGAAACCATTTTTATTTTTTCTATCTTATAAAACAACTCTACATATATATTGAACTTAATGTAATTTCCATTACTATAAAAAGGTTAAATATTTTTCAAAAACTTTGACAATCACTGGACGGTGCGGTAGAGAATCACGTCCCTGTGCTTAGAGATAATTCATTTACATCCGTAGTTTTCAATGACCTGACCGATGTTGAGCTAACAGGCAATTTGCTGCATTTATTTAAATACATTGTTAAATAATATTAAATCATACTTAATGAACATTAAATAAAAAATAACATTAAATAAGGCCTGTCGTAGCGCAGCGGCACAAACGTAAGACTGTAACCGATAGGTTCTGGGTTTGATCCCCTATCGAGGAAATGAAACATTTAATATTTTCAATTTAAATATTTAATGTTTCTTCGCTCTGGTATTCGGCAAAGCGCGTCGTTGAGTTATGCCACTCAACACGCAATGTCTCAAATACGGCGGAAAGTGGGGAACAGAAGTGGAACGGAGTGTCTTAACACTAGGTTTCCGGGTTCCCTCTGCCTACCCTGTCTCGTGTGGGATACAGCGTGAAGCTAAAAAAAAATTAAGTAATTAATAACATTTGATACTATTCCAACATATAGTGGTTTCACTGCAAAAATGTTAAGTTTGGGGAAAATAATTATTTTTCTTTTATCTGTTCTGGTAAGTAAAGTGTGTTTAAACTTGGGCAGCGTTAATTTTTTTGAAGTAAGGTCCTTTCCTGCTTAACACGGGTTAAAAAAGTGAAAAATTAATCAAAATAAATTTACAAACAAATATAGTCATGAATTAACATTCGAAACTAGGTATTTTCCAGGCACAGCTGAATAAATCTGTTAAATATATATATTTTTTAAGAAATATTTTTAATTTAATGCAGAAGTGTATATATCATATTGTTCACACGTTACCTTTTTTTTAGCTGATCAGTTTATCACGACAAGGGGTGGTGGGGGGTGGGGGTGGTGCTAAATTGAGGTACAATGTGAAGACACTTCGCCTGAAATCGCGTTACTTATAACTTTTTTAAAAACGTAAGAGAAATCTTCTACTTCTTGGATTTCGACCCCCTGGTTGTTGATCCTCAATACTCATACTCGTCGCACTTTTATAAAGCCTATAGACTGAAAGTTATCTGAAATCACTCAGTTCTAAGATGACAGCCTTTCTTGGTCTGTCCAGCCTTTATGAAATGTTTTGAGCCTATCGTGGCGCTGGGATACAAACACGTGTTTAATATCTTCTCTCTATAATAAGAATAAGAAACTGGTTAAACCGATTACTCCAAATGTAAATGAAAATAATAATCACAAGAGTATATTTAGAAAAAAAAACACTAGTTTCTCAAGTTTCCTCAGCCTGCCCTGCCATGTGCGGGATGAAGTGTGAAGGACTGAATTTGTGGTTACTCGCTGCCCTTGTGTTAAAATAATGGTATGGTTGCCCCTGTTCCTACAACGACGTTGACTTCAGTGTGAAATCGTTCCTCTGTCGAATCCGTAAGAAGCAAATTCTTTTTTTTATTTTTTTTATTATCGTGAGGAAACCCTTTTACGGGTGCGCCACCCGAGTGGGGACTCGAGTGGGTTATGTGGGACTAATGGACCGGTAAATATAGGCCGTCCACACTACCCATTAAAACCTCACGGTGCTCCTCCTCGACCGCCGCAGGCCGAGGCTATGGGTGCCAAGAATTCTTCCATAGCCTCGGCGGGTAAGAAGCAACCTACCCTAACCTAACCTAACACTTTCTGTAAACGATACTCTACACAAAATGTTAACTTCAGCCATGCTATTAGTTCTCACAACCTTTTCACTGTTGTCTTAAATTAATTCGTCTTTTATGTAATATCCTTTCTCATAAAGACTCCGTCCCCTTGGTGTTGGTAATGTTCTTGCATAGGCCTTTATGTAAATTTTTATGTAAGTATATCAAATTTAATTATAATTAACTATTAACTAACGCTTTTGTTAATTTATACTTCATTATAGTTTTCATTAAAATTTCATTATAGTTACCATCGTAGATTTTACACATATATATATTTGTTATTAAATTAATCCTAAAAATTGTGTAATTTTTTAGGATACTGATTGACTGAATGATGAACTGTGTATTTTATTCATACATAATAAAACCAAAAAAAAAAATAAACAAGTAAAACTTGTATATATCTTAAATTATCCTTAAAAACATTTCTTCATTTTTTAAAGATCTACTTTACAATAAGTTTGTCTGCTTCTTAGTGTTATGGTTCAAATTATCACTTGTTTTCCCCACAATATGTATCACTAGCCAGCCAGTATATACGATATCAATCAACAAAAACTTGTGGCACGCCGTGGTTCAAGGTCACAAGCGTGCAACTGTAGGTTGTAAGTTCGATTCCCACCCCAAAAACTATATTTAATATTTTCATTTCTTCGGTCTGATGACAGGATAAAGCGTGGTATTGATTTCTGTCGCTCAACACGCAATGCTTCATATTCGGTGGAAGGTAAGGAACAGAACGGAGTGTTTTAACACTAAGATCATAAATTCCTAGTCTAGAATCACATTAGTAATTAGGATTAAAAGTAATAAAGATTTAATATGCTGCAGTATTTCAGCTATTTTAAGTCATCACATGGTAAGCTGGACAGCAGGAACTTGGGAACCTAGTATTAAGGCATTCCTTGACGTCCCCACTTTTTGCCAAATTTTAGGGTATTGCTTGTTAAATGGCGGCGGAAACTAAATGCTTGTTAATGGAGCTTTTATGCACTCGCCCATTGAGCTTCTCGCTGTATCCCGCATATAGTAGGGTAGGCAGAGGAACCCTTCTAGTGGGGATTGAATCAAAAACCTATACCACTGCACCACGACAAGCCTAAAAGGGATTATCAAATATTATAAATGAAATGAAAATTACTGTTTCATATGTTTAAAATTTAAAATATATATTTTCCTTTCACATCGAAATATCAAAGACAATTTCTTACCATTTATGATTTTGTTCAAAATTCTCTTGATTGTTATGAGACGTGACTTCGCCCTTCAATTATGACGAAAATGTATGTGATTGCCTATTTCATAACAAACATGAAATGTGTATGTACTTATCTTATAGACCTAGACTTTTTATTTTTGTATAATGCCAATTTTGTTTTATTACAAGATTTTATGATTTTTTTGTATATATGGTATCGTCACAATAAATTACGAGGCGTAACTCAACGCCACCGTCACCGCCAACGTCTTCTCATCCACCACCATGCTAAAAAATCATTTTTATTTATTTATATTTTTTAAGCGTTAAAGAGTATTTTACTATAATAACTTAATTGATATTTTTTCAATATTTTTAATAATAATACTAACATATGTATATAGGGCGTTTTAAAACATATTTTAAGTAATACTTCACAAAATTAATTTTAAGTAATACTTGACAAAGGCATTTTTCCCGACCTCATGAAAAACAGTAAAATAGTACCATTATATAAAAACGGAGAAAATAGTGATCCTAGCAATTATAGACCTGTATCTGTATTGCCATCGCTGAGTAAAATTTT
>DWMZ01004352.1:0-11810 GCA_018249855.1 Eueides tales michaeli
CAACAACTTAATCTTAGCAATTTCCTTCGTCAATATTTGTGTCACGAGAACGGTTGTATTTTTTTAAGGAGCTCAAATAATATTATTTTACTTGGAAATAAAAAAAAATATTGAAATTATATCCAGGCTTCGCTCTGATAAAATAAGGCAACATTCGTAGCATGGAGCCGCTACTCGAAATTCAATACCTGAAATTCGGCGGAAAGTGGAGAATGGTACGAAGTGTCTTAACCCTACATTTTCAACTTCACTATAGGTACAACACTATAGATATACCGTAAAGCAAGACAAAAACATTTTTTTTTTCAATAATTATTTGATTAACTAGCCACCCGTAGCTTCGTTTTCCACTTATAGTGCGCTCGCTTGTATATAATTGTATAAAAAAGAAAAGAAAAATGAAAAATTACAAAAATAACAGAGTTTATTTTAGTTAATTTATTGTTTTTTTTTCCTACTTGAATATTCTTAAGAATGATATATTTCATACATGTAAGTTTTAATAATTTCATCTGAGTTAATATTTATGATATTATCTTTAAAAAAAAAATGTTTGAAAATGATTATAAATTAATATTTTTTTTCATACGTAAACATTGTATAGTAATAACATAGTAAGTAAATTACAATTAAATATATTTTAGTCTATTTTTTATTTCTATTTAAGCATCTTTCCTAAAATATATAAAATTTTGTTAGAGTGTACTTTAAGGTGTAAAATAAATAATCCCTTATACTCCTTTACATACCTACATAACATACACTGAATATCATCATTTTAAATCCAGTATTTTTTCATACCAGTCAATCGGTGACAGAAAATTGCTTTTATTATATCATTATATTGCTTTATATTTTATTCTGTTTTAAGCATTAACATTGTTTAATGTCTTTGTAGTTCAATGAAGGATACTCTCCCATATCCAAATCAAACATATATTTACTATAAAATGACTACTGTAGTATACTATAATTGTTACAATTCATCGCTCCTAATATATTACAATATAAAAATAATCCATAATTTTTACTAATTCTTAAAAATTAAAAAAAATATATTTTGAACTATGTAGTGTTAATGATAGTATTTTTTGTTTTTCATTTGTTTCACATTCCGTTACATTCCTATTTACAATATTAATATGTATTTATAGAAAATTATATAAAAAAATCAAACAAGTCGATAAAATTAAACGTGGCTTGTCTCGGCACAGTGAAGCATTGGTTGACTATAAACGTGAGGGGAGGGGTTCGAGACCCACTCAGGAGAATTCTTTATTTATTAGAAGACGGAGTACGGCGTTGAGTTTTACAATTTAATGCTCAATGTCTCAAAAACTAAGCGGAATCGGGGAAACAGAGTGTCTTAACACTAGATTATCCCTGATTATCCTGAAATGCGGGAAGGAGCGTGAACATTCTATCAAAGTAAATAAGAGAAAAGCTGCTCTTGTAATATATGAAAATTGTATGTCACATAATCTACAAAATATAACTTTGTATTTTTGCTGTATATAATGCTGTATGTTTTAAAAATAAGATTTAAACTAGAAAACAGATATAGATACTACACATTTTATATCATTCTTATTCTTCATTTTCTTATAGAATAGTTTATAACATATTTTAATTACCACATTTCTAGTGAACTGTAAATAGCAATAAATGTTGAAATATCTTAATAGCGTTTCTGTGCAAAATTTTCTATACTTTTCACATAGATGGGTGTAAATAATCATATAATCTTGAGATTAATGTTTACCATTTGTATAGTGTATGTACTGTTAGGAATTGCTTCAAAAAAAATTGAGAGACTGTTTGGTGAATGAAAAGTGAAGTGTTTTCTTTTATATTGCCATTTTACTTAAAATAATATATAGACATTCTTAAAATAAACGAAAATTGAATTAAGTGAGCTACAGTTTCCGGTTTAAATTCTCTTTTGTAACACTATTCTACGATAGTGAAATGAATTATTACACTATTATCTTCTATCAAAAAGTATTCCTAATCCTTTTGGATATAAAAATGATGCCATTTTATTAATTTAAAATTAATTTAAAAGTGCATTAAATTAATTTAAAAGTGATTATATTACAATTTTCATACATAAATAACCCTCAACCACGCAAAAATTACGTTAATCATGTCATAACAAATATAATATTAATATTTAATACTAACAACCCAATGGCGGCTTCTTACGTTTAATTTTTTTTGGGTTATACTCATATATTTGTACAATCTGTAACTCTTCAATGTCTGTACCTATGTACATATATTAAAATAAAAAATATATTAAAAAACTCTTATAGGGGCTCTTTATTAAAGTAATAGGGCCAAAAATTTTTGTCTGTTTGAGCGTTTGTATGCGCTAACCTAAGGAATAATATTTAAGATCTATATAGAATTAAAAGATCAATATTTTATTATGCAACCTCAACTTAACATTTAGTCTTTTATTTAAATTGCTTAAAAAATAAAAAAAAGTTATGCCAATTTAAAATAATAAGGTCGACAATATGCAGTATTCTTTTATTAATTTGGCAAAAAAAATAGTTTTTAGAGTGTAGATATCTTCTTAGAAGTGATAACCTCGTCAGAACTGGAAAGAAATTGAAATTACTGAATAAAATTGTGTAAATTAAAACGGGCGAAGCCACGGGCATGTCGCTAGTTTGTAATATTTGTAAGTTTGTAATATTTGCATTTGTAAGCAAGCTCATTTTTTCATTCGCTAAAAAAGAGATAGGCATTCACAAAAAAAGAAATAAAAATAAATTTTATCGTGTTATGGGAAAAGGTCCTCGATTTTTAGGGCTGCCCATTACGATCTGTCACTGTCACTACGCTCTTGTAACAATTATACTGCGTTTTATTATGGTTCCGTAATTTTTATTATGTTTTATAGTTAATTTTAACTATTTTATATAACTAGTTTCAAATACGTTTTTTATATCACTTTCGTTCTTTCGAAGCCTGTAGTGGAACACGGACAAGCGTGTGACTGTAAAGCGACAGGTTGTTAGTTTAATGTTGATGAAAAATTTAATAATTTAAAATTTATTTTTAAATATATAATGTTTTGAAATATGGGAAAAAAATGTTAAATATATTTTTCATATTATGTTATCAATAACATCTAATTTAAAAAAAAATCATAACACGTTGATTGTCGAGATTATTACAAATTTGAAATGAAACATATTTAACTGGATGTTTGATGGATATATATATATACTATAGCATTTACATATATCTTATATAAATTAAAAAAATTAAGCTTCTCAGTATACAAATTTTTATTATAACCAAAATCGTAATGTTTTATCGCTTCGTATACTCTGCGTAAAAAACGGCAAGAATTAAATAAAAAAAATAGGACAGCTAAAAAGTAACAGGACCCCAAAGCGAGGTTTGATCGTCAAAATTTGTACAGTATACACCCCTCGTTACGACGAAGGTTAATCTCGTTACGCCAGTGAAAAAACCCAACGTTTTTCGTGAACGTAAAAAGTGTGGTAAAATACGTAATTCCAATACTATGAAGGCAAATGGGGAATGAATCGATCATTTGCTATTACTATTTGTTTTTAATATTTATTTATGATTGAAGCTGTAGTGGTGCAGTGAGACGTCTGACTTTGAAAAAGTTGTGAGTTTAATTTCGTCGCTTACAAGTTTAACTTTAAACGTTTGAGACATTATTTAGACGGTTGTCTTAACATGGAAATTTGTAGGGTAGGCAGAGGGAACCTGGGAACCTAGTGTCAGCACTCTCTGTTCTCCATATTCTACCCAATTATTATAGCATTGCGTCTTGAATGGTGAAATTCAACGCCGCGCTTTGCCTTGTTATCAGAGCGTGGAAAAAAAAATATTAACTATTTCTTCCTCTGTGTGGGAATCGAACCCAGATCTGTCGTTCTTACAATCACACGCTCCATGTTCTTGTTAGATGTGATGATAATTTTTTCCTTTTTCTTCACCAAACAATCACCAATAACTATTACAATCATATAACTACTACTTATTCATCACTAGACTATGTATTGCTAATTTAATTGTGATATTTGAGGTTTTGTATATATTTATTGATAAGAACTGATGTAATGAAAATAAATATGCCTATAAGAACTTTTATGAGTTTTTTTTTATTATCCCTAATTTTAAGCATACGTGAATTCTGTATACTACTAAATAGAATTATTCGTATTTCAGTTTTTTGCTCTACGCTGTATCTCAGCAGGGTAGGCAGAAAGAATATAGTATTAGGACACTCCGATCTCAATTTTCTGTTTAATTTTGGAGATATTGTTCTTTGAGTGGTGGATCTTATAATTATGCTCACGAGTGATAATCGAACTTGGAGCCATCGTTATGTTATATATTTAAACAATGTATTGCAAAAAAAAACAATTCAACTATCATATAAACTTTTATCGCTTTGAATGCGACATTTAACTCAAATATATTATTTTCACTTAGTAGAATTTTAGTTATTTATGAAATGTATTTCATTTTCTATTATGAGACAATAAACATTTTTACGTCATAAAATGTAACATAAATATACTAATTCATTCTATCTATATTTGTAATAAAT
Source organism: Eueides tales michaeli (assembly GCA_018249855.1). Taxonomy (NCBI): domain Eukaryota; kingdom Metazoa; phylum Arthropoda; class Insecta; order Lepidoptera; family Nymphalidae; genus Eueides; species Eueides tales. The sequence goes on from DWMZ01004352.1 coordinate 4,607, forward strand.
CTGCAACTGACCACTGTCTAAAAATTAAAAAAAAATATTACGGGACGTTTATGAATAAATTAATATGTAATAGTCTCCAAAATAGTGACTTTAATAAAAAAATAGCTAATGTTAGAAACGGCTGACCAGAAATGGAGTTTAAATGCAGTTTTCAATGTATAGATATTGTCTTAAAAGTGTTAATGTTATTAGAACAAGAAAGTAATTGAGATAAGTATAATTCAAGCGGGCGAAGCCGTTGGCGGGACACTAGTATTTAAATATAAACATTCTCCCAAATAAGAGTCAAACCTACGATCATTTCGTAAACACACTATCCAACTATGCCACTATGGAGACATTTCCATTTTTACGACAATACATTTTAAGGACGTCTATTGCTAATCTTTCGGGTTCCCCTAAAACGCTTAGAGGAAGGGTCGTCCCAACCTTTTTCCCGTGAAAATGTTATCCAGCTTACGTTGATCTTTTCCAATTGAACACGTGGGAGTTATTTGTATGAAGAAACATTCGAACGAGGGTCTCCCTTGTCTGGTCAACAAACATGTACTTTATGCCATATGAATACGATTCGGTATGGAAAGGTAAAAGTAAAAAAAGTGAGGTGAGTGAGAGGAGCTCATTTAATATAAGGGGTTCTGTACAAGTGCTTTTATAGAAAAAAATTTTCTTATATTTAATTGTTGGTTGGTTTACTCATTGTTTTTTTACATCAGTAATTACAATTTATAACAGATAATAATTATATAAAAATTTTAAAGTAGCATATATATTTTTGTTAAGTATACGCAATATCTTGTATATATGTAGTAAGATAGTTATTCTATTGTCAAAACACTCTGTTCCCTAGTTTCCACCCCATTTTCGAGACATTACATGAAAATAATTAATTTATTCAAGTGAGATTTGAGCCCACAACCATGACATTTACAGCCAAACGCTGTGTCGATCTACAATTACTAAGTACTTATAAAATAATTGCAGCCAAATAATTTTATACTGTCAGTTATATGACTAATTAAATATTTTATCGTAATAATTTTATTAATATTTTTTCAATACGGAATCCTAAAAAACGATAAAAAGCTAGTAAGCATTTATGAGTTGAGAAAGGTATAAAATGGGAACGTACCCTTTTGTCGCTTTGTTAGTGCAAATGAGAATAAAAAATATTCTCCGTAAATATTATATGAGAACGAGCGTATATTTGTTATAAATTGTTTACTAATTTACGTCATGTAACGTAAAATTTATTTATATAAGCATTATGGAGGGATGAAAATGATTATGACCCATATAGAAATTTCATATAGAAAAACTTTTCTATTGAGGATCGTCGTCTGGTCTAGTGGAGGTCTCTAAAAATGGGGCATAAGATTATGGGTTCAATCGCTTCAGAAGAATAAAGGAAATATTTATTTCCTATAGACAATGGAAATATATATTTCCTATAGACTGACCTAACTTAAAAAATATAAAACAGTGCTGTGTGATTCCGGCTTCGAATAGGATCACTCTGAGACTGGTGGTGTTGTAAGAGGCGACTTAATTACGTGTGGAAGAGTCACGTTGTCAGCAATAGCAACACGCATGGACAGACTCGACCGGATTGTTAGCACTCCCGGCATCTAATACCGGCGTAAAGTAGCGGCTTTGGCCACTGCGTTTCGCATTGGGTAATGCCGAGCCCCGGTGCACATCCATATTATAGGCCGGCAACGCACCTGTAGCTCTTCTGGTGCTACAGAGGGTCGTGGGCGGCGGTGATCACTTACCCGTACGCTCGTTTGCCGTGTCTTTTCCATAAAAAAAAAGAAAAAAAGAACAGAGTTTTTATCACAAATACAGAGGAAAACATATCTACTCCTCAAAATGATTAATATGAAAGACAGCTGGTAAATAGACTATCCAACTATCCAAATTATTATGTAATCGAAATCAGCAAATATATTTCAGATTCGCACTATATTTCGCGCATGGCAGTATACGCAGAGAAAACTTGGAAACCTAGTGTTTCATTAAGACACATCCGTTTCCCACTTCCCACTGAATTTAAGGCATTGTATTTTGAGGGGTGCAACTCAACGTCACTTTTACTGATTTTGCTATTCCTAAAAGCTTAATTGCCTATGTATATATATATATATATATATATATATATATATATATATATATATATATATATATATATATATATATATATATATATATATATATTAATATATAAAAATATACATATATATATATATATATATATATATATATATATATATATATATATATATATATATATATATATATATATATATATATATATATATACATTATAATATAATGACAGGGTCATATCTATTTAAAATTCACAGCGAAAACGTTACACCGGAGGTTGCTATCTAATTAGTAAACATAAAAGAGTACAATATACCAACCCATGCTTATTATATTACATATTTAGCTCATTCACCCTCCTCAGTAATTAAATATGGTGCAAAATTAATAAGATTTGACCTAACGCGTAAGCGCGATTGAATTACATGTGTACGTAATGTAGGAAGAACTTATTTCAGGCGAAAGCCTGTGATGATTGTGTAATGATATTAGACAACGTCGACGTTATGGATGTTTTTCAGTTAATAAAGAGTAATAAGGAACATATACACGACATGAGTATTATACCTAAAATATATGTTACGTATATGTATAGCAGGGTTGGCAGAGGGAACCTAGGAACCTAGTGGTAAGATCGTACCCATTGCTTACTTTCGTTACCCACTTTCCGCTAAATTCTAAAGACATTGCGTATTTAGTGGCGGAACTCAACGTTGCGCTTTGCCTCTTTATCAGAGCAAAGAGATGAAAATATTTATTATTTTATTTCTTGGACTGGAGAACGAACCAACAATCTGTCGTGTTTACAGTCTCACGTTGGTGTTCCTGCGCTACGAATGACCTCAATGTATATAATTATGATATCTTACTACATAGAATTCGGCAGAGATTTTTAATCATAAAAATCTTAGTTGTTTCATAATTTTTTTTTTATTGTTTTTATGCATATAGAAAAGTGTAGAACTCAAGAAAAATAATAAAACATAATAAGGTTTACCCAGAGGTCCCATATAATATTTATAGCAATGTGTTCATAATTCTATGAAAATATTCGCAGAAAAAAACCTTTCTTTAAACTTTTATCATATACATTTACAAAGTGCAAGAAACCTTTTTATAGTGAATTTTTAAACTAATCAATACTGCTCTAAATTTAATAGTGTCAGAACAATAAAATATAGTCAGCTATAGCCAGCAAAGGCTGACTTTAATTTCATTTTTTTTCAGATTCGCACCGTATCCCGCACATGGCAGGGACAGAGGACAGAGGGAACCTGGGAACTTAGTGTTAAGACACACTTCCATTCTCCACTTTCCGCCGAATTTGAGGCATTGCGCGTTTGGTGGTGAAACTCAAAGCAGCAACTCAGATTCGAAATAATTTTAATTTTGTGAAAATCACTTAAATAAAAATATAGTTTAATAATTTGCAAAAACTTAGGTTAGTACAGTTTTCCGTCAATTAATCTTATAATTTTTTAGCTGTTTTATAATGTGCTATCATTACTTGCTATAAAAGATTTTTATAACACAAACCTATATACCTCAATACCGCAAAAGTATTAATTTCATATATTTTACTTTTCCTTTAAACGTGTTGTAGCGGAGCGTTTTATGGCAAGACGTCATCGACGCTGTATCACGTAGTTAATGTTTGTATCTATTTCGTATAGTAAGCAGATAGAACTAGTTTTTTATCGCACCAACGTGAAGAAATTAATGTTTTTTTTATTTTTCAACTGGGAATCGAACCTAGAACAGGTCGCTCTTACAGTCAGAGCCATAATCAATGTATTTCCAGAGAAAATTACGAAAACCAAATGATTCTTCTCCTAACATGTCAAATATATAGACATTTCTATATTATCTCTACACAAATATTCCTTCACGTTGTGTCTCACATATAACAAATGGACTAGGGGACTTTAACTACTAAAACACAGTTACTAGTAGGGTTCCGTCCACTTGTTGTTGTTGGAACCAGGGTAATTGTAACACACGACGTTCGTCATACTCCGTCTAATTTTCAAATAATAATAGCGGAACTCAACACTGCGCAAAATTCAAAGAGTACAAAGTGTTCTAAATAAACGTACTAAAAAAATAAAAGAACAAAAGTAAAAATAATCGCGTAATCGTCGTTTAATTGAATAGTATTACTTCAGCTTAGTTTTCATTGAAGTGCGGCGGCGGACATGAAATTAAATTAGTGCTCTAATAAAGCAAAGGTTTTACGGGACATTCTGTTATTGCATTGTGGATTGCGAACACTGGGTACATTGTACTTTTATTTTTTTATATAAAGGTTTAGAAAATTTATTCTTATAAATAAATTATATTAAATAACTTGTGAAATTTGTGGGAAGTCTGACTGTAACGCATTTACGGTATGGTATAGATCCATTTTCAATGAAACAAATTATTTTTATTTCAGATCTGGCAAAAGTGACGCCACTCTACATTTAATATTTAGTCATGAGTAAAAAATGTTCTAAATATTGATTTACACTTTTTGCTGTTTAACATATTTTAAAATAAAATATAAAATTTCAGTTTTCTATAAAAAAAATATATATTTTTTAATCACCTTTTATATTTTCCTAAAACTCATTATAATAAATCTAATCTGTCCAAATCTCATTAGCAAAACATTTTCAAACATAAGCTTGCATCTGATCGCTGAAATTTAAATCTTTCAAGAAAATCCATTCTTTTTCACTGATCAAAGGCAGAAAGAAGTATTGAGATGGTCGATGAAAAAATGTTTTTGTATTGTTAAACATTTATCTTAAGTGGAAGCTCTTTTTAATTAAATATCTACAGTGTAGCGTCTGACAGTAAACGGGACAGTTGTTGGTTCAATCTGTGTTGAGAGCATTAATTGTTTTAATTTCTTGATATGGAAATGATATGGAAACCAAATAATGCGCAGCGTCGGGTTCCGTCAAACCACGCCATACATCATTAGGCCTGCTATATGCCGCATACAGCGAAGAGTAAAATACATCACTAAAGTGATATTTTTTTTTTATTTCATACGTATCCCGTTAAGACACTCCGTTTTCATTTAATTATATACTTCCGTTGTAGATTTTCTGCCAAAATCTTAAACCATGTTTAGTAGCGGAAGTCAAGACCGTGTTTTTCCTCGTTACCAGAGCAAAGACATATAAATACGAGTAATATTTCATTAATCTGAATGGGAATCGAACTCACAACCACTTGCAGTAAAATTTTTGTAGTGATACACAAGACGTTGGGATGTGGGAACTGAGTAAACAGTGGCTTTCAGCTTAACTTGTCTTGGAGTGACCTCTTGACATATGCATTAGTACTATCCTAGTCATCAGCGTATTCAAAGCCAAGTTGTGGAAACGCGGGTATTTAGGGGTGCTGATCTGGGAACAGACCGTCTAGTCATAGCTAGAATAATGGATCTGTTCGCTGGCTGGCGCAGCCATACTAGTTGTTCAAGCTTGGCACCGAATAATCATATAAAGAGCTTGAAGCTTCGAGATCCACTGATCAGAGAGGAACAGTTTCCAAGAGGTTAGACTGCTGTGGGTCTGGAAATGAAAATGTTGAAGTATGCTGGCAGAGCATTAGGAATTATATAACGGCAGTGGCGGAAGATGTATATAGTAAAGGGAAAAGAGATGTTAATAACTAGTGCTATAAATGGTGGGATGATAAAGTGAAAAAGTAGAAAGAAAGAAGCAAGTATGGCAGGAGACCTCAGGTATGGATAAAAGTATGAGAGAGATAACAAAGAAAGAGTATAAGCTGTAAAAACACCAAATGAATGAATGTGTAAAGATGAATCGTGAAAATTCAGAGAAACGAACAATTCAACAAACAAATCTTGGGAACACAAAGCTTTTCAGCTGAATCTTGATGTAGACTATGGCGAAATCGGTATAAAAGAAGTTTAGGGTGTAATACGAAGTTTGAAATGTGGTAAGGCAACAAAAGCAAATGGATTTACTGTCGAGATGATCAAATATGGTGGGCCGCGCGTCTTGGATCAGTTCTGGTTTTGTGTAATATGTGCTGCTTAATTGGGGCAGATCCCAGACGACTGGCTGATGGCTGGTGCGATCATCGTGCTTATGTATAATGACAAAGGTTCACAGATAGACTGCGTAAGCTATAGGGCCATCCGTTTGTATAGCTCGGGTAATAAACTTTATACAAGATATATCAGAAAGACTGTTGTGGGAGATCCAGGAAAAAAGGCATTCGACAGGGTTGTAAGAAAAGGATTATGGGAGATACTGCCCCAGTACAACGCGAGTGGATCATTGCTGCAGGCTGTAAAGTCTCTTTACAGGGATCACTCAGCCTGCGTGTAAGTAAGAGCTGACATATCCCCTCGGTTTGACATCCAATCGGGTGCTAAGAAAAAGTTGCGACATGTCAGCCTGGTTTTTCAATTTGAATTTCGTTAGCTGTCTTCAAGGAGTGAAATAAATTGTCAGGGGAGTGAAAGTAGATAATTCAAATATAAATTACCTGCTGTACGCAGACGATGCTTGCTGCATCATCAGAAAACAAGTTACAGGCATTGGTTACCACTCTGGTACTGGTAGAAGAGTGTACAAATTATGATCTAAGCCTGAACGCGATAAGACAAAGGTTCTGATATTTGAAAGAAATGAAGAAAAAATGGAATGCCTGGGAAGTATGGCGAAAAGGATGTGGAAAGGCGTTAACGGTTAGAAGAGTTAGTAGTAATGAGTAGTAAGAGTTAACGGTGCCTTAACTGTATTGCTGAGATGACGAAACGTCAGCATAGCTGCGTTTGGCCGTACACATGTACCATTGGTACCGATGCTGTTGTACGGCAGTGAAACATGGGAACTACCGAAGAAGAATATAAGTAAGATCAATACTGTGGAGATGCAATCATCGTAGAATATGCGGAGTCAGTTTAGCTAATTGTATCAATGAAGAGATACACAGAATAGCAGGTACAAGTACGCCGCTCAATATACAATACCCTAGAAAAATGGGTTGAAAGTGGAGAATTAAATTGTTCTAATAAGAATGGAATATTTTAACACAAGATTCCCAGGTTCTCTCTGCCTACCTACAC
>DWMZ01004353.1:0-11808 GCA_018249855.1 Eueides tales michaeli
ATTAAAATTAATGCTGAAAATGTTATGTAAATATATGATTTATGAAGGAAGTAGGAATGAAACCTTTAAATCTATCAATTTTAATATAAATACACGTTTGATGCTTTTGTTAATGTACACCAATTTTGTATTACGACAAACTTACTTTGATGTCAAAGAAAAGTAGTCCCACATTGTTGTTTGTCGCCAACTTGGCAGTATTGAAGCTTGTTCGAGGAACAAAATCGTATATATAAGGATGAATTATTATTCGTTATAATAGGAAACCTCACATAACGACGTTAGAATTACCAATAACTTTATTGAAATTCATATTTCCAAAGCAATAAGTATATTTTCTTAATGTATGATACTTTTGTAGTGTTTATTGCTTAATAATTCAATTACACGGGTGTTACTTCGGTGTCATAAAGTATAATAGTAGAGTGTGGCAATAACAGACGTACAAGCTGACACGTGGTATAATTCAATATATATTCGTTAGGAGTTACTAAACTATCATAATGTTAATGCTGTACTAAACATGTACCTGTGCTATAAGCTCAAAGGTAGAAAATATTGTAATGGAAATAGAATATTTCTAGGCTAAAATGTCCAAGGAGATTTTGTAATATAAAATATATATGATATGTTTATTTTCAAAAAAAAAAGTCTACTTTTATAGCTTATATTTAAAAATTAAGCATTATTACTTTAGCGTTTCGAGAGCTTACAGTTTATCTAAAGTAATAACAAAAAGCGCAAGAAAAACTTGATGAATTTATCAACTTTGCAAGTATATTAACTTCATTTCTTCAATTAATTTCGTGACAAATAAGCTTCCATCAATCTCTGGTGATCTTGATTGGATCGAACCTTTGGTGTTCGAGGTCAAGGTCCGAATATAATCTTAACTCGTTTTAGGCCACAAGATTTAGGGAGCACGTGTTTGTTTGTAGCAATTAGTTTCATACAATGTAGTCTCTGGAGTAACGGCAAGTACCTACATAATCTAAAATCTTTATCAAGACGAACTTCAGCATAATATACTTGTAGTCATAATATACTTCTACAATGTTTGATTAACTCTTTAAAGAAATGAAATACTTTATTTAGCACTACAATTTTTTTTTTGTGTATTAAAAATAAGTATATCTAATAGGTCAATATATGTAACAAAATAAGCCATTGGTATATATGGGAATATAAAATATTATTGCATGGATTGTACAATTTTTAAAACATAATAAACCACAATATTTTATTTTTCGTTATTGTAATTACTTTCTATTTATAATGTTCTTGTGAAATTGATCTGTACATAATGTAAGACTGAAGTATCAGGCTGTCACTTCAAAAAGTTTTTCTTTACCAAAAAACATATTTCTTTTTTCTGTCTGTGTCATTTTGTCTTAAACATTTTTAAAAGCTTTTAAAATTTATAATTTTTTTATAATCTGCAACATTATATTGCTAGAGATTTCGTTATAAATAAAGCCAACCAGTTTTAATACATTTTCTATAGAAATAGTTTCAAGAAATCAGTTTTAATAAATTAGGTATCTAACTTATTATAGAAATTAATGTCAATAATCCCTTTGTATTATGATATTTACTAATCAATGTCAATATTTCACTGTGTATAAAATTATTGAGTCTTACGTTACGGCGTGCTACAGGTGACGATTGGAGGACTAGGCTTGTTAGTAGAGGCAATGACCGAGTGCTAATGTATTCCTTTCAAACTCAACACTATTGTGAGACAATATATCGACTAAAAACAGGCAAAAAAATGTACTAAGAGTCGTCCTCTAGCACACTGTCAAGGTTATGTTTCGTTATTGGAATAATCAAATACAATGCGCGTACGACAACAAAATTACACAGCAACTGTAATTGTGGTCTTTTTTCGTCTTATTGAAAGATAATAATATGACAAGCGTTATTTTTTGATGAGCCTTTGTTTTCATTTCACTTTATTCAATTTAGTGATCCAATTTAATTAAGCCTTCATTATTTAAAATAATACTATATGTAGAGGCCTGTCGTGGCGCAGGGGCACAAGTGAGCAACTACAAACGCAACAGATTCAATATTTTCAAAAGAAACATTTAATAGTTTCTTATTTGCACTCAAGAAAGCAAACCGCGGCGTTGAGTTTTACCACTTAACACGCAATGTCTCAAATTCGACGGAAAGTGGGGGAAGGAACGGAGTGTCTTAATACTAAGTTCTTATGTTCCTTCTGCTTACCCTGCCTTGTGTGGGTTACGAGTGTGAAATGGATAAAAAAAACTACATGTTAACTATTTTAAAAAAATATCTCTGAGGTCTCACTTCACAGTGGACTGACTCAATTTTAATTTACTAACATTTCAAAATAAAAGACAATCATCTAAAAGTACTCTTTCAGATAGAGTCGAGGGAAATAAATCATGTCAACATATGTGTATACATATAGGTATTGCCATTTAGCATCTGATGAAAACAAATAATATTTTGTGTTTTCCATACGAAAACTTGAGGCCACAGTCGTCTAATATAACTACGAATAATTTAACATACAATAAAGCTATGATTATATACTAAAGATTCTTGCAGTCAATATTGAGTCATAAATCAAAGGAGATTGCCACAATTTAAGTTATTACCCAAGAGCAAAAGTCCATTAGTAAAAAAAGTTAGCTAGCTTTTGAAGCTCACAATAAGGCTTCTGTTTAAAATTGTACCTACGTACGTCATTTTGGTCTTCTTTTCGTATTTTAAAATTTTGGTATTATTTTTATGTATTTTAGAAAACGGGTCGAGCAAGTAGATTAGGACTCAAATATTACGGCTATCGTGAAGTGGTTGACTGTAGATGGTAGATCGTGAATTTCGATTTCTAGAAAAGTTGCAGTTATTTTATTATTTTTTTCTGATTGGTCAAGATCAGCGTAAATGATAGATATATGAACAAGTGAATGAGGTGGTATATCCAGAAAGTATGTTTAGTAGTGACGGAAGATACGAAATGGATGTAGAAAGGTGTATTGCTGCCAGCAACAGAATTACCGGTGCCTTAGCTGCCTTGATGAGACGGCGAAACATAAACACATCTGCACGTTTATGATGTGCAGTCATGGAACTGACGCTGTTAAACGGCAGCGAATCGTAGGTATTATAGAAGAAGAGAAAATAACAAAATACTTTGGGTATGCAATCTCTTCGTATGATATGCGGAGTCAGTTTAGCTGATCGCATGTACGCAGAGACACACAGAATGGTAGGTACAAGCGTGGATGTCATGGTAAGAATGAAAAATAACGTGCTCAGGGGCATGAGGAGACGTCGTCTGATCTTCGAATCACAGTATCTACGTTACTAGACGAAGATCACGTAAAAAGCATGTAGACTACCCGGAGGGCATGTGGGATGGGGTTGATGACAGTGGACTATATACTAGACATACAGTGTTAATTTTAAAATAAAATATTAAATATTTTCATCTCATCACTTTGATCACAAGGCAAACAACACTAGGTTCCTATGTTCCCTCTGAATACCCTGCCATGTGCGGGATACCGCGTGAGGCTGAAAAAAAATGCTATGAGAAATGTATAACAAACTATGGGCTTATATTTATATCTTGATTTTATTCGAGCGTATTATTACATTATTTATTCCTTAAAGACGAATGCCCACTGGCTGTATGATGCTATACAATGTTATTCGAGTGGGACATCTAATTATTTCGCATCAGTGCTCTACGTTTCGCTTTATCTGAAATCTATTATATCTATTTATATTTACTACAACTTGGAAATATGGTAAAATTTGCGCGTATTTTGACATATGAAACTGCAATTGAAACTGAATTGTACTATTGGATTGTACACAACATGTACTCGTATTTTTATTTTGATATAGTTATAGTGGAATCTGACACTATACCACACTACTAACTACCCTTATATAAAGATAGATGATAGTTTAAAAACATAAAATTGTTACACGTGTATACCAACTTTTTATAAAGCATATACCTAAATATATCCAGAAGGATATTTCGAAATAAAAATAGATTTCAGATGTTCATGATAAATCCATACTGAGCACTGAAACGTGTCGATCTACTTTTATAAGCGGTGTGATATGCTCACTCGACTTGATGGATCAACCGTGTATTCAAGAATCTGGGTCGCAATATTTAAAATTTCGCATACAACTCATAAAAATTACGCGGAATATAAAGGCGGCCCCGAACCGGTGACAAAATGAAAACGTAATGCCTTTACTGAGATATTTTATGGCCTATGGTTGCCTCTTGATAATGTTATATATTAAAATAAAAGACAATCTGGCAACCCGAATTTTGTTATGAGCAAAAAGTCTTTAATATTTTGTAATTGTTGAGTTAGTGTTTTTTTTAGATGCATCGAAGTTAGTAAAAAAAGTTAAGACGTGATAAGAAATAAGTAAAGTATGTTTTATTTTTTATAATTCAGAATTTGAACTTACTAATGAAAAGTCTAATTTTTAATTAATTTACCTAATTACATTGATATCTTAGATTATTGGGACAAATAGACAACCCTATGTCCGTGCGGTAGCGTTCATCAGTCATCGGCCTCGGCTTCCGGCAGTGTTTCATAGTTCAATGCCTCGCCAGATTTGCGTCGTGATGGACGACCTTCATAATATTCGGCGCAAAGATACTACTATCCTTCTGTACATAAAAATAAATGATACACTTATCAAGTAACATTCGTAATGGTTAGTTAGTAAATTGTTATTTAATAATAAATATTAATTATTTCAAACATAAATATGGTCTAATAATCATATGGGTATTTTTATTAAATAAGATAACATAAAATTTTACTACATTTTCTTTAATGTCTTAATTGTTATACAGTGATTTTGTTTTCACTCATTAATTAAGTAGTGGAGAGAATAAGAAGATACTCCAGTTAAAAATTTACACACATTTTTACAGTACGTTCTTTTTTTCAATGTAATTTAAATTAATAATAAAATGTTAAACATAGCATACCTAATCAGATATTTGTAATTTATTTTCAAAAATGACTCATCTGTCCATTTGAGTTTAAAAAAGGCAAGTTTTTCTTAAAGTCGTATCCAAGCAATAATTAGGCTGCATCAGTAAAGGTTCATTAAGTTTTATGAGTAACTTTATTTATTATAATTGCATTATTTTATTAACATTTACTTATCTTTTATTTTAGCTTTGCGTATCTCGTTTATAGCAGGGTAAACAGAGGAAACCTAGTGTAAGACACTCAGTTTAATCTATTGAAAGACTTCAATTGCGGATCTCAACGCCGCTTTTTGTCTAGTTGTCATATCGCAAATAAAATACAGAATTAATTCCTCAGCGAAGTAACTCAACCAAAATCGTTGCGTTTACAATAACTTGCTAGTGCCACTGAGCCACGACGCCTAATTTATTTATCTTTTTAGCACAAATTTCATTTTTCTTCTAGGTCGTTCGGTACACGTTATTTTCATTTTGCGTATCTGCATGTCTGCCCTCGCATTCTTTTACAAGGTCTTGATAAATTAGACAAACGTAATGATTGATCACTGAACGATAAATAAATAATGATACAAGACATTATTTTACCATAATTAAATTTCATTATTTATCAAGCTCAGTGTACTAAATACATACATACACTATAATAAGAGTTGCTTTGGTCAACAAGGCATTGAGTATACAGGGGTGAAACTCAACATCCCACTTTTTTTGCACAAAAAATCATAGAGGTTTAAATAGAAACAATAGAAAATTAAATCAAACCTACATTAAGCAAACAACATCTAAAAATTGTTTACAATAAAATTTATTAAAAAGCTGGCGAACTTTAAGCTAGCCAAACGTACCGTTAAAACGAAGATGGATGAAAGAAGTAAAAATTGACCTTTCCGTACTCTGGCCCACTCCCAAGCAATCGGAGACAGCAGCCTCACTCTCCCCTTAATTTTACAGCTTCCGTTGCCAAACGCTGCCCAAATTTTCAATTTATGTACCCATCATCTTATTTACTCAGACGTGAATAAATTATATTTTTATTGCACTGGTGCAGCAGTCGCTGTCGATCATTACTTTGACATTCAAACAGTCTAGCTGACTCGTTGCACCAGCCGCGCCACCTTACGCGCAAATGTAAACTTTATCACCGAAAGATTGGCTTCAACTTGGCATAAACGTGCAAGTCACATAACGATCAGTGCCGACGCTCTCGGTTTATTACATTACATGTTTTACACCCAAGGGCAAGGGTACATAGTTTGTTTTTATTTGTTTGGCAATTCTTCGAAGTAACTCTCATTGTAAACGTAACCGATACAATTTCGCGGTCAAATCTATTGTTTATACGTCGAAGATTTCAATGAATGTATTCGCACCAATCAACACAATGATTGCGTGTGCAGATTATATGCGACCACAAATACGAGTTTTGACATTGAATGCCCCTTTATTTTGTTCGTACGATCGACTGGAATGATTCCTTGTCGAGGTGTCGTTTAGTTATGCTTTTGCTTTTTTTATATTACTTGTATTCTGTTAGTCGATACTCCAATAATTTATTTTTTCTTTTATTACAGGTCTAAATACCTCATATGAAGAGGCGAAACGAATTTATTAATCTTATTACATACTTCATCGAGGTAAAAATAAAATTACTTAGAATTTAAAGTAAAATTGTAACTGCCATCAGCAATAATAATAACTGTATTAAATTATCAAGTAAACTTCAGTGTGAAAAGTGGAGAATTTAACAGCGACGAAGAGAAATCCCGAATTCGCCCCGTTAACAGACAGGTTAGTGGAATTTGTTTTGGAGATTTGAACTAATGATTACGCTTATTAATTACTGCAAAACAAATAAATTTCTTGGAGGTAAAGGAAAATAAATAAAAAATGAGAATCAAAATCGTAGCCAGCGCTTAAACAGTCAAACACTGTTTCACTGCAACTATGTAGCTCAAACAACATCTTATCCATATAATTTTATTATTTGTTAATTTTGAAATGTAATTTAGTGTAGCTCTTGCATTAATAGACATTCTTTTGATACAATCGAGGTTCATTCAATAGATATTATCTATTGCTACCTAGAGGATGCTTTATAACGAAAATATGCTTATACTTCTCTAAAACAAAACTCTACAAAAAATTTATTTCAAAAGAAAATGGAATATGTCAAGATCAATCACTGCAAACCCTACGTATAATCGCGTAGGCGCAGTAAGAGTGAAACAAAATGTATTTAATGTTAAAATTAACATTTAACACATTCTACTAACAGGATTGTTTTAATTAAGGTAAATCCGTGGTACGAATCGGTCTCAGGTGTGATTAATTAGCTACTTGCTCACGTACTCGTAGCACCTATCTAGCTCATTATCTAGTCGGCGCAGGCACGATTTTGTAGATCTGCCCTACGGAAAAAAGATATTTGCATATTAGTGGGGCTAGGCTTGTACCGAGATAAGCGAGCGCTTGAATTAATTACATAAATAAGGATTCCGTGTACATCACTTTTTTTATTATTTTAATGTAAGTTTTATAGAAAAGTTGTCTGAGGAAGTAATTTTTTACCCAAACTAATTTAATTTAACAGGTAGATCCGGTCGTGATGTACATTAGGCACATTAATTTTAATAAACCAAGAACTTTCAAGTTGTAAGCCTACATATATTTTTATAATTTAATGTTAAAATTGTAATAAAGTAAAAATGTTTGTATGCTGTTTTGTTTGCCTCGGATATACAATTATATTAAAATGAAAAAGAAAAGAGATGAACAGCGTTAAAAATATCGTATTTTTGTACAATGTATTTTGGGAATGATGACTGGACAATTGGCTTCTGCAAACATGTCATCGACAATGCAATATGAAGATGTTTTTCGTTGTCATGCAACATGCACTGTACTCTGTAGGTACTCATTACCGACATTTTTTTGTATTATTTATTTTGATTAAGATGAATGGAATAATCTGACAATTTCGATTCTTTGTATTGTAATTTTATTTCCACAATTCTTTATGTTTTTTTTGAGGAGTTTACGAGTACAATAGTGATTAACAAAAAAACTTTGTCAATGCTAGATCACAGCTCTGCTTCAATTAATCTTCTTGGCTGAGGTCTTATTTATAATTCTAATGTAAAATATTTTTTACCTAAATTTTGGTATATAATTCACATTTATTTAGCAAATATAATTCACTTTGAATATAAACACAATTATAATTATTTTTATTACAAAATTATAATATAATTATTATTTAGAGTACATATTGTAAATTTTTTCTTTTAAATTTATTCTTTTTCATTTAGTGATTATTGTTGTTCACATGACCATCTTCAATTTTTAATGTTAATGAATACTGTTGCATTCTTTCATTTATATTTATCTTATTCCAGATGATCAATTGATCATTGATTGTTGAACTAATTTTGCAATAAACCATTGTTATCGTAGTGGTCAGCTTCAATACAGCTTGCGCACGACTTGACAGAACAGTTGATCTAGATCGACGTTAATCATGATTCAACTGAATATACATTTTTATAGATGATGATATCGATACTTGTATTTTTTTTTGTTTATGAACAAGAACGGTTGTTTCATTTAGTTAAGTATTTGTTATAATTGAAAAATAATTAGTAATCTAAGCTATCCAGTCTCAGAGCAGTCAGACAATTACGTTTTTATTTATACCTACTTTATCTTTGTAAGTATTTGCTTTTGTTAGTCCATACAGACAAAATCTGATGCAACGTCGTATAGTACCTTATTTTTCGTCTTTTAGGGACGTCATCTAGAACATAACAAACTTCTTATAACAAAACGTATTTACTAAAATAGTCTTTCGAATTAGCTCCGAATCTGCACCTATCGTATACGTTGTAAATGACAATGTATTACAATTAAATTACTATGCATAAATATATGTTTTTTTTAAGTATATAACCGCTAATAAGTACGCTTAAAGTTGCATAACAATATTCTTTTTTTTCATTATCTTTCAAAAATGAAGAAAGAAAACAACAAACAAGTTCAAAATCATAATAATGATTTTAAGTTATCTCTGAAAGAAATACCACTAGGGGACACTAAAAATTATGTTATGTACCCGATGTATAGGTAATAATCTACCATACCATCCAGAATTTCTATTTTAATACGTTTGTATGGATTTTAAATTACCATAAGAAGTAACCATGTTTAGGAAATTCCCATAAACGACGAATGATCAATTTCAATAAAAGTTTCGTAAGTGAAACAAGTTTCTAAGGACGGATGTTTGCCCCACTCATACAGAAAAATTCAAAGCAATTTTAGATAAAACTCCACAGTAATATAACTTCTACAATAGAATGATACATAGGTAACATTTAATAGATTTTGTATAATGTACAGTAATTATATTTGGTAAGTTCCGGATATAATAAATTTAAGCGAGAGAATCCGCCTTTAAGTCGCTTTTGGCTTTGCTATATAAAACATATTTATAAGTAAATATATGTAAATTATATGTTCGATTTAATTTGTCAATATATATGGACTTTGGAAACGTACAAAGATAGTCTGTAAGAGATTGCTCAAATAATTTTTTGTGTTCTATATTACGATCCATTTACAACGGACTGCACGCGATACTTATTTTATAAGATAACATAATGTGAGCACGTTAAAATAATATGGTTCGGTCAGTAATTGAAGGGCCAGCACGTCATGATCACAGTCAATGGAGCGAGGTGACTCCGCCCACAGGCTTAACTATGAACTTAATTTGCTTTATTCTAGCCACTACCCACTGTAACTTAATCTAGGTAATTGTGTGCCTCGTTACAGATCCATTCATTTTGCTTTATAGATATATAAATTACAATTTGTTACATTCGTCTTATTAATGTCTGGTACATTAATGTTTCATTATTAGACCACCGGGATAGTAGCAATTTTTATTGGCATATTAAAAATATAATAAATATTATTTAGTCATAATATTATTATATTAGAACGCATTTGCTACCTGCTACTATTCCGCACCTTTTTTTTTTTTTTGCCGCTGGCAAATGCATTTTATGCAGACCGCCCGCGAAGGGCACAACCACTCTCGAGCGGTACTGTGGGACTCACCGGAGGATCCGATACTACCCACTAAAACCCAGCGGAAACCCTCTTCACCTATACGAGACGCCGCAGGATCGCTTGCGCATACAACTACGACGCCCCGGTGTAACACCCGCCAATAACGGGCCACCGTCGCGTTCAGGATATTCTGTGGTACTATTCCGCACCTGGGATAAATTGTGAAGTTGAAAATAATTGGGAACGCAACTTGTTAACGTAGTGTTACCTAGTGGACACTTCATTCTATTCCCCACTTTTAGCTGAACTGGAGGCATTGCATGTTGGGTGGCAAAATTCAACGCCTCGCTTTGACTTGTTACCAAAGCGAAGAAATAAAAATATTAAATATTTCATTTGAAAATATTATATTATATACAGTAAAAATGCTTATTTTATAGGTAGCAAATATTGCATTGACTACTTACTAAAAAGTTGCCCATATTTTTGTCAAATATTTTATAAGACCGTAAAATATATGCCTTATCTTAAACATTTAATAGCTACTTCAAGTGAAAACCCAGTGTGGGCACTTTGATAGCAAACCTCTTACGCCAATAAACTGTTAACGTTTTACAGACTAACGTGTTACGAGGTGCTATGCAAACTCGCTGTAAGCTTTAAAGGTCGAACTGACCTACATTACGATATTTACCCTTAAAGTAAAATTGATGAAATATGATTCGAATAAGTATACGATTTTTATGTTGTTGAAATCTAAGTGGGTAACGAAATGGAGTGTCTTAACGTTACCTCTATTTACCCTGCCATATGCGGGATACAGCATGAAGCTGAGTGAGTAAGTGAGTAAAATCTAGAATAACGTTTGGCTGCTCTTAATCGTACCAACAGAAAAGAAGAGCCACTATAATAAGAAAAATATAAGAAATAGAAGCTTGTGTTACCTACTCGTTAATCAATAAGTAATTTCAATTTACAATAACACATGTTTTTTTCAGCTTCACACATAAGGCAGAGTAGGCTTAGGGGTAAGGCGGAGGGAACTTGGGAACCAGAGAATATAGTGTTAAGGCACTCTGTGTGTTGTGTTAAGAAATGACAAAAAGTATAGATTCTCAATATTCGTGTAGACGTCCGGAATGTACAAATTGTGGAAGCTATCAGATATAGATAGTTCAACTTCAAAATTTACTAACACAAACAAAACGATCGGAAGTCTACGACCTAGTTACCCAGCAGAATACAAAGGTCATCCGAACATAAGCCCGGGAAGCGCATGATAACTTTGGCAAGACTGACCGATGCATGCATGCACGTCTGCCTTTCGCTGACGCAGTGTTAATGTGATGTATTATGTAGGTACAAATATATTATTTCATCAATCAGTAGTTACAAAGCTAAGCAATGGTATTTAAATCTATTGGATGCTAATCAATTTCATGGAAAATGAAACAATTTACTATTTAAAGTTAACGAGGTTAACGATAAATGTTTTCTTAGCATTGATTTAATATTGCTTTTGAGTGCAGTCATTCGGAAATACACTAATCATTAGTAATCGTTAAATCAATCTCGAATTTTATTTTTATACACAAAAGTAATATATATATATATATATATATATATATATATATATATATATATATATATATATATATATATATATATATATATATATATATATATATATATATATATATATATATATATATATATAT
>DWMZ01004354.1:0-11806 GCA_018249855.1 Eueides tales michaeli
TTTTTTATATAATACAATGTACACGTTATTTTATTGTATTTGATTGTTACATTGTCATTTTTTGTTTTATAATTTGTTTTAAGAAATGATTATTCTAATATCTTTTTATAGATATGAATTAATTCTTGAGTTAGCTATGTTATAATCGGTATTATTATTATGCACTAGCTGACCCGGCAAAAGTTGTTTTGCCATAAAAAGGGAAATATTTTAAGTATGTTCAACCCTTATTACTTAGGGGCTTGAAAAATAGATAGTAGCCTAAACAACATTGAAGCCAAAAAGAATAACTCATGTAAATGTAAAGGAGCATTTAAAATAGGATTTTTTTTCATAGCAGATATGCGGAAGGAACGCTGGATTCTTCACTTGTCGCCCACTTCTCAAAACACAAGGTTTTGAGTGGTTTCAACTACTATCAACGCCCCGCTTTGTCCACCATACCAAAGAAATGAATAATTTTATTATAGTGAGTGAATCATTTAAATACAGTGAGGATTGAACCGAGAAACATCGTTTTTGCAGTCAGACGCTATTTAACTCCGCCACGAAGCCTCTACAATCTGCTAATTTTGGCATATTCTTATTTTAATGTCAAACAAAAAATCCACTTAAGTGAAAACAAAAAGATAAAATCAGATCGCTATCTGTATGCTCAGACGATTATTTCATGTTCATTTATATTGCTATTTAAGATCAAATACGTATAATAATTATATCTTGTAATTATTTTAAAGATGTGTACGAGATGTTAAGTTAATATTTTATGGGCGAATAACCGTTTATTGAACAAGTAGTATCTCATATATATATATATATACAGGTCTTATCTAATTACTAGAATATATTAATTAAGAAATAAAAAAGGCAAAGAATCCATTTGCATTGATGAGATCTGTATCATAATTAATAATGTATCTTCTCAGCAATAGGCAATAAATTTATTTGACAATGACAAGGACAACGTCTGACTTTAATTTGTTGATCGCTGGTACAATTCTTAATCGGGGGGAATTATTATTTTCATGTCTATGGTCTGGTTAAATAAAATGTACAGATAATTCTGCTAATCAACACGCTTTAAATAAAAATAAAATTAGGTTAGTTATTTTAAATAACAGAATATGCTTTGTAAGAAGTAAGTCAGAAATGCCCCAAAATGATATGTTCCTGAATAATAAGTTTTATGACATTTCCTTATAGACTTATTAAAAATAAACAGATTTATATTCGCATAATTTATAAATGATTCTTAATTGTTCAAATGTCAATGATATCAGAGTATTAAATTGAAATCATTTACGTTTAATAAGAATAAACAAAAAAAAAATAATAATAAATACTAGAACTTTGATTATTTAATTATAACATTTCTATTTTGTAGTTATTAGATATAGTTTATTTGTAGTTATTAGATATTATATTATGAAAACGTAGTTAGGTTGCAGGTTCGATCTCCACTCGAGGAAATTAAATATTTGATACTTTCAATACTTCGCTTTGGTAACAAGGCAAGGCGCAGCGTTGAGTTCCGCCACTCAAAACGCAAGAACTAAACTCGTAGGTGGGTAACGGAATTGTCTGAATAGAAACGTCTTCACACTAGATTCACAAGTTCCCTCTCCCTGAAACTATATTAGTACATTTCAGTCTAATTTGACATACTATATTGTATGTACTAGTTTAGTAGCTTAAATCCTTTAGCAATGCGTAGTTAACGAATGAATACTCCTCTACAATGAAATGAACTAAATTATCGATTATAATTTACGTATGCCGTATGTATATGAGCAGTAAAAAAAATTATAAAACACTACATTTATTAATATTATTTTTTATTTATCCTGTGAACATAAAAAAAATTATACAGCATTAATATAAAAATAGAATGTTCCTTATAGCTCTAAATTCAAGCATTATAGAAAATATATTTCGAAGATTCATTTAATACGCTAGTCTTATTGTAAAATAGAAGAAAAAAACAAAACAATGGAGTGAAAATAAAAAAAAACAATTATTATATCAATAATATACACCAATAAAAAAATATAAGGACGTATTCTGTTTAATATAAATATATACATGGATAAATATGATAAGCACAAAAAAAAGAATATCACATAAGATGAAGATGATGAAGACGAAAGTCTTATTACTCTAACTTAAGGTTAGGGTAATAAGACTTTCGTCTTCAACTGCCAGTTTCAGTAATACTCAAGTGACTCTGATTACGAGTAGGTGTTTTTTTTTAAATTGAGAGTTGCTTGCAAATGGATACCGCGTATACTGAGAAGAATTTCTGAAGGAATTTGGTGTTCCTCTTTGGTATGTCAAGCGTCGGTATGACTGCTGACCTCTTTGAGCAATGAGGAATGCGGGAACATAGATAACAAGCAATTTGGAGTTAAGAATCTCAAAAAGAAGTGAAATTGTGAATGGGCATACTTCGGCGAAGTTGCTAAGGAGCCAAATAAGTTAAGCTTAAATTTGGGAGACATTATACTTACGCCGCAGAAGTTTAATTTCTGTCTATGTTTAAAAAATGAAATATATTAAAAATATATTTGTAATAGTATATATAAGAAATTAATGTTTAACGCGGTGTTCATTGTACTCTACAATGACTGACATGACACATACACAAGTTAGTCATTACCTTCAAGGACTTCGATGATAGTTAATAGTTTATTAGCAATTTGTTGCTATAATTTGCTAAATATTATAATCATGTAGTTCTGTTTGATATTTATATAGGGATTGATTGACGTTTCACATACACGCATATATACACAACATCGAATTTGTTAAGAAGCAAAAATCATAAACTAGAATATGTTTTGAATGGATATTAGATATACTGTGTTAAAGAAATTGGAGAAACTATATATTATTGAAACATTTGTTTTAACGTTACGCTATATATGGGACATTGCAGAGTAGATAGAGAAAACAAATAAGGTTCCCAACCCAGACTCGTTTCCATTAGGATACTTCCTTTCTCCACTTTCCAATGAATCCTTGAGGCTTTACGTTGAGTGTCGGAATTGAACGCCGAGATTTGTCTCTTTTGCCTTTGCTTTTGAGTGGGGATCGAACCCACAACCTGTCTCGCTTACGCACAATTGTGCTCCTTCCACCACAACAGACATCAAAACAAATAATATATTTAATTTAAGTAGTAACTTAATTTTTACGAGTAAAACATAGCACGATATACATATACTTCGTTAAAAGTAGTCTTCTAATTCAAGTTTTATAAGAGAAAGCCTGCCACTTTCATAAGATGTACGAAGTATGACATATGCGACAATTTGAACACAGCTATTAGATTTGACGGTAGGGGAGATTAGAATAATGGGAGTCATTAAAGTGAGGTTCGAAGTAAAAAAAAATATTACAGCCATCTTTAACGTAATTTAAGTTTAACTAAATTGTTATTGATTAAGATAAGTTTAAGAACTAAGAATTGTAGTGTTAAGACACTCGCGGCATCCACTTTCCGCTGAATTTTCAAACCATTACATTTTGAGTAACTGAACTTAAAACCGCACTTTACTTCGTAAATTAACATAAAATAATTTCTTTATACACTTTGGAAACCTGGACATTCCAAAAATATATATTTTCAAATCCTATATCCACTGATGTATATTTTATGAGTATGTGTGTGTACTTTCCATTACATTGCACTATCAATCTTTGCAGATAAGCCGAAGTATCGTGATGGTCACTGTTCGTTCTCAGTCTGTTAAAATATTTTTATATGAGAAATATTCCGACCGAAACTCCAATTGAAACTTAGCGGAAAATATAGTGTGTTTGTCACATAATAATATTTTAAGAGACTGATGTCGAATTGAGAATGTACCGAGGCTGGCATTATAGTGTGGTTATACCCTTACAGTGCTATTACGTGCAGCTAATGGCGTATTACTTTCACTGTAGTGACCTTGAGTGGTGGCCATAGACACGTACACAAAGTTATATAGATGTAATAAAATTTAGTTTAATAAAATTGACTTACTTATATTGTTAAATACTAGAATAGATCAAAAATACAAATATTAATGATTTATAAAGGAATGTTGATACCTCGAATTAAAATACGGAAACCATTTAGCATTACTTTATTGTTCTTCTATCAAAACCATCAAGCTCAAACCATCAAATAATCAAGTCTACAGTTCCTTAGAGCATAAAAAAATCGAATTTCTAAATAAAGAAACTTCCCAAGATACGAGCATTTGTGCATCGTTGTTGCTGCATTTTGTATGAAATTCCTCAAGTAAATGTAATCAAGAATACTTCACGTGGATCTACAATGATGCAATTTGGCATTAAATTAGGTCTGACAATATAAATACAGGATAAATCCGAAAGGTTAAAAATTTTAGACATATCATAGCTAAGAAAAAATATTATAAACTTATATTTGAAGTTCATTTGATACCAAAATAAGTACATACGCAAAATTAAATTTGTCAACTTTTATAAATTGTACTTCCTGTTGACCTTCAATCCTAAAATAGATACGGGACCCTCGGTGAGTGAATCCGACTCGCACTTGACTTAACTATTATGTATTTTTTTAGTTTTCGTCTTGCTTATTGTAGTCAGAGCCAATAAAAACCTATTAATAACTCACTTTGTACTCCATTTCATGTTATATGTAGTTATTTTAAATGTTTTTTATAATATCGGGCTCTATATCAAATCATACATAACGACCTGTAGCCGCAGAGCTGTTGTAGTACGTGTAATTACGAGTGCATTACTTTCACTCTCGACCTTGGCTACCTGATGCTAACTTTACGCGCAACCTTTAATAGTAACAAGAAATTGAATTCCTAATTTAATTAAGTATTATATGCATTATTATATGTAATACTATACTAGGAAAATTAAATTATTGATTGCGAAACAGAATTGACAAAACAAGGAAAGAGTTTTCTTGACATAAGCTCTCATCTCTCTATTCTATATAATACTTTTTTGTTATGTACGATTTTTTTGTATGAAAGTTGTTGACGTAGAAAATTGATATTGATTGATCGAGTGCAAGCTGGAAGACACAATAGTGATGCACTCGCGTGAGTGCCTATAATATGAAAAAATAATATGAAAAAAAAAATGTGATTCTTTATGAATTTGGATGAAGTTGTAAATTGTTTTTTTTTTGCTTTTGATAAAGGTGTAGAATTAAGAAGCTGATCGTTATATTTTATTTTTTATTGATGTTTGGGTTGGTGGCTGGTCTAGGTATATATATTTTGTACCGACAATTATGTATCTTGAGAAACATAAGATAACTAATATAACCCAATAAAAATATTTTTTTAGAAAAAACTAATTGACTAACTAAAAACTGATGAAATTGATATGACACTAATTGTATTAATTGCTTACCTCTTAATATTGACAGTTTTATTTCTTCCTGACAAAGGGTGATCACTCGTTCTATTTTTTGCGGCGCAGTTGGTGGATTTCGACATCTTGTCTCCTGTAAGTAAATAAAAAATAAAAACAATAAAATATTATTTAATTATGTATTTTATCATGAACACTCTTGTCTCCTGTAAATAAATAAAAATAAAAACAACATTTAATAAAATTATATTTAATTATGTATTTTATCATGAACAATCTTTTAAAAAAAAAAATATACAAAAGCATATATCCGTTACTACTCAATGTTATTTATAAAGAATTAATTATATAAGGCATGTCGTGGCGCAGGCGCACAAGCGTGCAACTGTATGCGCAACAGGGTGTGGGTTCGTGGAAATCAAATATTTAATATTTTCATTTCTTCACTCTGGTGATAAGCAATCAATACACAATGTCTCAAATTTGTCTTCTTTACCCTACCTATTTGCCTAATTGCGTTGAGTTCCGTCACTCAATACTCAATGTCTCAGATTTGTCTTAACAGATGGTGCCTGAGTTCCCTCTCTCTACCTATCATGCCATGTGCAGAATGCAAAGTGAAGCAAAAAAACATTTTTTTTTAGATTCACGCTGTATCCCGCAAACGGCAGGGTAGGCAGAGGGAACCTGGGAACCTAGTGTTAAGTGAAACAAAGTGAATTATATATTTTATACCTGACCTCATTCAAATACAAAAACCACTGCTTTAGAATAATCATTATTTAAAAATAAATGTATCTTTCTATTTAACATCATTCGCAAATGGCTTAGAACAAAATTTATAAGCAATTCTTCACACGTTGTGAACGTAAGGTTGTAAACAAGGTCTTACAAGCATTGAGCTAATTTGAATGTTATATTTGTTTGTATATTTATTTTGTGTTTCGGTATATTTAATGCAAGGTGCATTCTTTAACTTTATTTTACATATTTTTTGAGGAAAAATGTAAACTATCTAAACATATATATATTATAAAAAATAGTAAGGTAGAAAAACTAAAATTGTTATTTTCATAGAAATGTATATTTTGGCGTTGAGCGGGGTGGGGAACGGAACAGAGCGTCTTAACAGTGAGAAGCTGATAAATGTATATTTTAAACAAATTTATACATAAATTAATATAAATCATCGAATGTACCGAGACCACAAGGCTTTTATGTCACGACTAACTCTCGATATGGGAGATTGAACACGGCCGAAATACAATGAAACGAATTTTATTGTTAAAATTCATGACTGTTTGACCATTGCATGGATTGGATGCACATGACCCATATTCAGCCAAAATTGCTTTTTATTATTTCAGCCTACTAAAAATATTGCTTTTATATGTAATTGTAAATACATCTTACTTTTGGATTCGAATTCATAATTTTTCTCAAAAAATATATGTATTTATGACTAGAAAATCGCGGCTTCGCCCGCTTAAATTGCACTTTTTTTTCTAATTACAAATACTTTCTAGTTCTAATAACATTATAACTTTGCGACAATATCTATGATTACAAAACTTAAAATTTCACCTAAACGAATAAAAATTTTGTAGTAATTGTGTAGAACCTTATATTTTAAATTAACGTATATATTATTTATTTTCTGCGCGATTTATATAAAACTAACACTAAATTTTGAGAGAAGCTTGCTTAAATATAACATTTTAATCTGGTTAAATGTTTCTGATTAGTGCGTACGAACGCACAGACAAACACAGAAAAGTCTTAAAATTCACTACTTTGGGTCTTATAAGATTTGTTTTACTATATATTTAATGTATACATGGAAGGACAGTGATCGGGTACAGATTTCTTATGAGTATAGATAGGTATTTGAGATAAATATGTTGGAATAGGCAAATTTTAGCTCTAAGACGGGGACAGTAAAAGAAGTACACATAGCTAGCCAGTATACCTATAGTCTTTTTTTTCACTGATTTATCACTGAATAAAATTAGGAGATCATCATGGCGAAGCAGTGCAGGATCTGGCTATGAAAGCCAGCGGTTGTGGATTCAACTCCCACTGTCGAAATACAATTATTTTAATTTTTTCGATCTAGTAACAAGACAAAGCGCAGTTAACTTCCACCATGCCATGGTGAGTATTACCTATATATTAGTTACTCTAGGTCTAATTTGCCTATAATGCATGTGGAGCATAATGTTACAAAAAAAATAGTCTAAATGTTAAGAAGATATATTTTCTTTTCCCAAATCGACATCGACAATATACATAAAAAATCAACAATTCAAAAGAAAAAATACATCTTACTCTTACCCAATACAGTAATATTCTTACATAGATTATGATATTTAAAACAAAACTGTATCTTAGTGCTATTAGTAAGTTTAGTCACAATGTATGTAAATTAACGCAATGTGAAGATTTGCATAAAATTAATATTCATAGAAAGCAATACTTTACTGCAATAGTGTATTGTTTGTTTATCTCTTAACCTGGTTAAACAGAAAATGAGAAAAATATACAAAAAACAAGGTACTTTTGAAATTACACATTCTTTGCATCTGTAAAATTATTTGTTTCCACTGCATCAAGGGACTGTATATAAATAAAAAATGTATAAAAGTTCACGGTTTAAGACCGCATTGTAGGAAATGTTTAATATGTTAGAAGGTTAGCTTAATTAAAAAAATTTACGCAGAAATTTACGCTCTACATCTGTATGTCAATTCTCGATCTTTAAATAAAATGGAGGGGAAATTTGCTTAATGTCATCAGGTCAAATATGTAAATGTTGTTTAGTGTTTACAATTTAAGAAATTGATATTTTTATCCTTAAAAAATGTTTCGACAATTGCTACTTGTCGGTTACTGATGGCATTACCCTATATACCTAAATATAATTATCATTTTGTAATCTTTTATATCGTTTTGTACAACTCATGAGGCATAACTAATCGTAAATGCCCAAAAAAATAGGGGATGATAAAACGTAATTTACCTAGCCTTGTTTGTTTCAGTTTTCCACCGGAGAGTGTATGGAAAGCCATTTTGAGGTAGGTACAATTTTTGACACATGGCTTAGCGTTAAAACGATGCGATGTACATTTTGTACGTTCGATCCAAATTCAGGGAAATAGATTATTTTTATTTCTGCCATTCTGGTCAAACAAAGCGCAAAGAATTGTCCAGAACGTTGTTACACACGTATGAAGGTGTCCAGAGCGTGCCAGCTGGACACAATATTACTTCGTCATTGTCACGTTGTATGAAGAAAAATGAAATGTCTCGAATTCAGTTATACTAAGTACTGTATGACAGGGTTCGCAGTGAGATCTAGACACTAAACTCTCACTGGCAACCCTGCAACAAGGTAAGAAACGTGAAAATTTGTCTAAATGAACAAAAATCGTAATCATTTTTTTTTAGATTGTACAAGTTTTTTTTTTAATTTTCACTCAATATCCTGCACATGGGACTTGGGAACCTCCACAAGGAACTTGGGAATCTAACGTTAAGACTCTCCGCCGAACGAGAGACATAGAGTATTGAGTGGCGGAATTCAAGGTCGTTTTGCCTTGCGACCAGAGCGGAGAAATGAAGGTAATAATTATTAAATTTTTGTCCAGTAGGGATCGAACCCAAAAAGTGCCACGCTTGCAGTCACACATTTGTGCCCCTGCGCCCCAATAGGCTTCAATATTCAAGTATTTTAACTAATTAATCCTTTTTCAAATTGCAACAAATAAAGATGAAAACCTTTTTATTTGACAGAGATGAGAAATAAATACATCTATTTTCCTATTAGTTTATTCGATACTTTAGTTTTATATATATAAAATTTAGTAACGATATAATAAAAAAACTGTTTTCAAAACATTTACATTTAAAAAGGTTATAATTATATTTATTTTCATACAATCAGTTATTTACTTTCACATCAAAAAGATTCGATTCTCGTCCGATCTATGTATCAAATACTAATCTGTCGGTGAAAGCTGCATTTAAGCAAACGCCAATGACTATAATATTGCTTCATTAAGTAGTAATAAACTATAATATATATGGCATGTAACTATAATATATATGGCATGTCTTATAGATATGAATTTAAGTTTTAAGGCCAAGTCTATCGTGGCATCGTGGGTCAGAGTGTGGCTTCGATTCCCAATTGAGAGAATCTATTCTGATTAACAAAGCTTTTTTTATTTAATTACAACAGATACGTTTTTTACTATATCTATTTACTAAAATTAAATATTAATAAAATACAGCTAAACTGCGGCGTTGAGTTTCGTCATTCAACACACAATGCCTCATTTTCGGCGGAAATTAGGCAACGGAGTGTCTTAAAACTAGGTTTCCAAGTTCCCTCTGTCTACCCTATTATGTGCAGGATACACCAATAAGCTAACAAAAATCCACCTAAGATTAGGTCATAATAAAATTGTGTTGAATTATACGTGATTGTCTTGATTTTATTGCTGTTATTTTAAAGCTTAGATGATTAATTTCAAATTATTAAAATTTTAATTCTATTTAATTAGCGAAACGATTTTATTTTGGTCTTTACGAAAAATAATATACCAATTGTGTTAAATGTTAACAAATTAAGGAATATAATATATATATAAATCATATTTTTTTTGTAAATTGGTAGTTATTATTAACAATTAAATATGTAATAATTATTATTTCAAATGTCAAAAGTCCATTGATTCAATTCTTTATCAAACATTTTTTTAGCTTTGTTTATATCCTGCATATAGAAGAATAGATTAGGACACTCGTTTTCCCTTTCCAGCCTGAGAGAAGTGTGTGTTTTTTTTGATTGGCGGTACACATCGCACTGAGGCCTGTCGTGACGCAGGGGCGCAAACGTGTGACTGTACATACGACAAGTTGTGGATTCGATACCAAGGTGAAATATTGAATACTTTTAAATGAAATAATTTAATGTTTTCATTTCTTCGCTCTGGTAACAAGACAAAATGCGGTTTTGAATTCCGCCACACAACGTTAATGGGAAAATGGGAAACGGAACCCAGTGCCTTAACCATTAATATACTGCCTACCCTACCATGTATGGGATGCGGCATGAAACAAAAAAAACTAAGCCTTTTAACGAACGAATTATATTTAATGATCATTGATAGAATTCAAAACTGGTCCTAAACATTGAACGATTGCAAACAGACTGTTATATAAGTAATGAACCGTAAACTCTTAAGCAAGTTGCAGTCTTAAGATAATTCCTAAGCCTCAATGTTATTTACTAACGTTACGTAATCTGTACTTAATTTATCAGATCAAGCTATATGGAATTTTATCCCTTAATGAGATGATTTTGTAAATATATCTGATAAATATATCTGAAACAGTAAAAAATGTGTATTTTTTTAGAGAGCTTACACCTAAAAGTTTTCCAGCTTCCGCCCAAATTGGGGACTGCGGAACATAACGCCGTATGCTTTTTACATTTACGTGGCTTTGTCTTATGGACGCAATAGTACATAGTAATATTCCATTACGCCATATATGCATGTATACAAAACAATTTAACCACTTAAATAAAAAGTAGCAAGAATAAAAAGTATTTTTCGTTATATAAAAAAACTTAGTTTTAACTGTCTTCCAAAGAACGCTTTTCATGTGGTCATGTAATCTGATTAGACTTGCAAGTACATATATTCATTTTCGTATTGCTTATGTGTATTTATTTGTTTAAAAAATTGAGTCCAGAGTCCTTTAACGTAGTTAGAGTTTTATTAAGATCGATTAAAACATTTTTGATATATGTTCATCCGCATTTGCACTTCTATAGTTGACATTTTAACATGTAAAGTCCGATAAAATTAAGTTTTTAATCACTTTTTTAAATATATTTTTTCAAATATTTCATCTTGCTTAAGCTCCAATAGCAAAATCAAGTGCAAATATAAAGAATTGTCACAATTGAGTCATAACAAGTGGGCGCAACCTTGCCAAGTCATTTATAGATGTGTCTCCGTTTATGGTAATGTGTAGGTTGTGACGTTAAAGGCTTTTAAATCCGCTATGTTCTTTATAATCTTCATCTTACGAATATATAAAATCGATTTATTTAACAAGAGAGATGGTCAGTATGTATTCGATTTCCACTCGGATTGTTTAAAAAAATACTATTAATTTTCTTTTAACGCCATTATGTATATTTATGTATTTCAAACATAATTTTATTTTAACTTCACGTTGCTTATTATATAGCAGGATAGACCTAATATTAGTACTTTACGGTCTGTTTTCATACAGAAATTAATCAGAATGGATTCTCTCAATTGGGAATCGAAGCCACACTCTGACCCACGATGCCTTATAGACTTGGCCTTAAAACTTAAATTCGTATCTATAAGACATGCCATATATATTATATTTTATTACT